>JAQFZJ010000440.1:0-26927 GCA_034695645.1 Folsomia fimetaria
GAGTGAGTGGTCATACAAATAAATAAATAATACAGAGGCCGGGTCCCGACTAAAATTCAAAGATATAGATTCCGTAATATATACTGAATTACCATTGCGTAAAACATAACAAAAAATAAGAAACGTTCATGTATCTAACAATTGGAACATGTGGCATACAGTTGATTTTTTGATTACTTAATCATTCAATAAAGAGGGTAAACGATGTCAAGATTTAATACTTAAGGATTTGTTATATTATTTAAGGGATATCAAATGATGATAAAATATATGTACTAATACTATAGTAATACTTTATTTCACTAGCACAATTATCGATATATATACATAGGTACTTATAATGGGTGAAAGTCTTTCCGTACCTATTACATTATGACGACACATATATAAGAGGCATCCAATTTAGCACACAAATCAAGTTTTATATACCTTCATAATCATTCATGAGAAGTTAAAGTGTTGTCCGCAGGTACTTTTATCAGCACACCAATCATTTTCTGTTACTGAACTGCCTTTTCCAGCAGATTTTCTCCTTTTCTCTCCCAATCATAATTTGTATGTATGTATGTGTACGTGTATGCTTAAGCTGCCACATAAATATCTTTTTTTTCTTTCTAATCCACTACATTACATTGTGTTAGCACTGTATCACCATATCCGATCCTGGGCTGGATTCCAGCTTATGCTTGAAACACTCTAGATCAACATTAACCGAGTACATAAAAGTGTTATGGAGTCTCATATTTTATTCTGTATAACTGTGTTTGTTTGTATCGTCCTCCAGAGACGAAGTAGCAACAAATCATCACATATTACATTATTCGATATATACCCCATACCCCATATTACACCATATCTATCTATCTATCTGTCATAAAATATCCGGTCTAGATACCTCATGCATTCCCTTGTTTGGTCGATGGGAGCCGTGTTTGTTGTTGCAAACGAGTACAAATTGATCTCCTATCTTGATAAAGTAATAGCAGCTTAATTTTAAGGTCTATATAATACAATCAACCACTTTCTCTCTCTCAAAATCCAAGAAGCATAATATAAGTGGAGAAGTGTGTTTTCCTTGTGTTTTCAAGAACATTTCTAGTTGTATAAGATGATGACTCTGGTTTGGTTATGACGGAGAATTCCCGTCTTGTTCCACGTCGCCTAATTGGGGTCCCCCCAACCATGCAATATTGTGGTTTGAAGCCATCACGGGGGTCACGTCCTATTCTACATGTATCCACATTTCGCCACAAATTCTAATAAACTCTGAAGAGGGGTGTTAATATGAATGCGCCATCACTATATATGTATAACATAAGGTAGATATAGATGATAGATGTATGTATACTTTTAGTGAGCAAATTCCATATTGACAGTCTTCCTTTGAGACTTGTGACCCAACCTACTCAAAATCTTGTGACTTGTGGGGTTTGCTTTGCTCTACTGCTTGCCAATATCACTATATCTGTATCAGTTGGAACCATCACAATACGTAATTCTCTATTCTCTATTCTTCCCAGCATGAGGGATGATAGGTAGAACACCCACATACAACAATACTATATAGTGTACCTCACTCACCGCATATACCCGTCTCACAAAAGTAATTACTGGAGCTGAGCTTCATTCATCCTGAGAATAACGAAAACAAAGAGCGTTTACGGGGATGAGTCGCCGATGGCGGTGAGCACGGCAGAATCCGCGACACTGATTTCATTGGTTTGGCCAGGGCCTGTTTGGACGAAAGGAATGTGCACCTCCACCTCATTTGTGGAGGAGTAATAGGTCGCTCTCACGTTCTCATAGTTGATGTTCATGACCGGCGTTTGTGACTGTGAATCTGATCCTTGTTCGTCAATGGCATCAAGAGTTGTCAGGTTGGTAGAGCCAGTCTGTTGGCCAGGTTCTGATGATGGAGAAATGCTTTGGTTTTGTTGGAGTGGGTGGGGCATCAACGTCTCCTGTACTGTTTCATTCCCGTTGCAAGTCCTTTGTGATACCAACCTTCGACTGGACCTATTAACTGCTCGTTGGGCTGATGAGAAGCAAGGAAGTACTTGTTTAAACTCCTTCCGGAAATTCTCATTCAACCAAGCGTACAACCATGGCTGTAATGTAACAAAAACAACATTTACCATATCAATAAACATCATTACGGTGACTTTTAACTCAATATTATACACAATTTGCCTCTGCCTCTCTAGGATAAACAATAAAGAAAGGACTCTCTCTCTCTCTCTCTGCTTTTGAAGTATTATTATAACCTTGAAATCTAACGTATTTCTTAAGTAAACATTAAAAATGACAGAAATTGGACCAAAAGAGAGAGGAAATGAACAAATCACTTTCTGCCATTCAACACAAACTGCTACGCTCCGACTCAATGGAACCAACTCACGACGTCAAATTCTAGGACTTGGTTATTTGACGCGAATAAAGAATTTATTGTTGGAAGCAAACTTTCCTGATTTGAATTGGAGCGTCTTTGACAGCTCAAGATTCATGGGGCACATTTTCATTTCCTCATTTTTATCTCAAATTTTGCTCACCATGTAGTTTCTCAGCCTGCCTACACACAATACACAACTGAACACTAACAGAACTTGGTCCAAAAAGCTACCAACACTAGTTTCCTCAGGACTTTCGGTTGGGCAGTGCTTCTTATTACTATTTTTTGAATTTGTGAGTAGTAGGCGTATGTATGAAACGGATGGAAATATGAATTAGTTTAGAATTTTGTGCTTACGTTGTAACAGCAGGACGACATGGCGATGGCATGGGAGATGAAGAAGCATAAATTGTAATATTCCCATTGAGCGGCATCCGGATAGACATCGTTGAGAAGGTTGAGGACATTGATTGGTAACCAACAAATTCCAAAAATCATCACCATTGCAATAAGCATCCGATTCGTTCTCCGTTTCCTTTCCCGTTCCAATGCTTCCTTTTTACTATTTTTGCTCCCTGGTTTCGCTTTAGCCCTATCCGCCAACTTAATCGAGACTTTGATGTAGCAGAAAAGAATGATGATGAAGGGAAGGATGAACTGCATACTTGTGGTGCATGCGGAGAATACATTCCTCTCTTTTGGAGACGGCCAAGCCTCCCCGCAAGTGAATTTCCCATTTTCCATCTTATATTCCAGAAATATGCCGTATGGGAGGGTCGCCATGAGGGCAAAGATCCAAATTCCAGTGATAATGAGGAGACACACGGTAAGTCTCATTCGAGGTTTGAAAGGGTAGATGATCACAAAGAAGCGGTCCACAGCGATAGAGGTGAGGGTAAGGGTAGAGATGTAGACGGATGTACCTTGAGCATATGGAACCAAATGACAGAGTATTTGTCCAAAGATCCATTCTTCTAGAAAAGTGTACAAAGGGGTGAAAGGGACAGCCAGGGCGCACAAAAGTATATCTGCCAATGCAAGGTTGGTGATGAAAAAGTTGGTCACCGTCTGCATAGCCTTATTTCGTCCAACCACATAACAAACAAGCACATTTCCAAAAATCCCAAGAACAAAAATTTGTGTGTAGATGACGTAGAAGAGGGCTTGGACACCGGCATGATTAATTACATCAAGTCCCGACTCGTTGGAGTACATGTAGGAGTGATTGAAGTAAGGACCCATGGAATCGGTGTAGATGGATGCTGTCGTATTTTCATCCCAAGTGTCCTCCATTTTCCGCCTGTTGAATTAATGCCAAAAACACTTATATTAGTTCATTTTCTCTATTCCAATCTCTTTCAGGATTTAATAGCATTCTAATCTCATTCCCACTTTTCCCACTTGGCTGCACGTTCTTCATCTGTTTCTAACACAGTCGCGGACAGAGTTGCTTTCACCCCGTAGAATATCAAATCAGACATTTATGGGAGAAACAAGCTGCACAGAGCGTATAAACTCCTTCCTGCTGCTGCCTATAAACTCTAAAGTATTCGACAAATACCAAATAAGATAAGAGAAGAATAAGGTAGTCAGATCTTATAGAGTGTTTTTGGTGGGGAGTAACCGCATCACCAAAATCTATAGGTGTCAACCAAGCACCGCCACTTTGCTCATTTATATTCTTCCAGTGCAGCCTTTAAAACCTGACCGGAAATTTTGAGTGTGCCGTTTGTTCCCTTGTATTCTGTCAGATAATCGAGCTTCGTCGTCACCATGATTGGACTATAGACAGAGCTCAAAGACAGTGATTTGAACACACAAAGGGCAAAATAAATAAAAATACTATCATAACATTATAAGAGCATCTATTGATCCGAATCGAATGCAGTTTATCTCAGTCTCTTTGGAATGTGTCCTCTTCTCCATCCATACTGATAGATATTGTCCCAGCAATGCATGCAGTCATATACAGATATACATACACAGTCCCTTCATGCATCCTCTCTCGTAAACATGCTGCGACGGATTTCCAAAGATCAAATCCAAAAAACCAAGGTTTAATCTGATACCCTCCATTTCCTAAGACAAGACATAGTGAGAATTCCGTCGTTCGCAAGATGAATCAAATAATCACAATGACAACTCCATAAATCAGGAAGGAAGAGTTTAAGATTACGTGCAATATGAACCGAACCAGCATCATTTGAGATTTGTATAGGTATATGTACTCGCATGTAATGTAGAGGCAGTTACCAAGTTTAACTTTGCCATTAAAATCGTCTTCTTGACTAACAACAACAAAGGACAATTTACAAATAATACTATTCATTAGAGCCCACCCCCTTCCAAAGGATGTGTGGAATACTGCGAAAACATATCAAATATAGTAATTGTGGTCTGGAATTCACATTCATATAGTCTCGATTACACCATTAGTCCTACTTTTTAACTCTTTTTACTCTGCCCCGTCGTATCGGATTGCAATTACGACAACAGATACGAATTGTCTGAAAACGGTTCTCAGTCCCATATTATTATTGGGATCTATTATATACGAATGTTAAAAACAACACCAAGAAAGAAAAGTACTAACTATTTATGTTCTCAATCTCTGCCCACTATTATTTCTATCTTATGTATTGTGTTTGCGTACGTACGAATCTTCGTTTTTCCACTTTGCAGTACCTATGCAATGTTGTCCAGCTACAGAAAGGTAAAAACAAAAACAAAGTTGGAATGAAAGAAAAAGGAAAACTTTTGGTTGCAGTTTCCACTTGAAAGAAGTAAAAAGAATCGCTTCACAAACCCTTGCTTGCACTAAATTAATTTGAAAGCCACTACAAGTCTGTGCACGAGGCATGACCTGAAGCAACAAATGGCAGTAGTCTCTTCCAGTTACAAAGGGAAAATGTTTAATAATAAAATAACAATCTCAATAACATTCTACGAACGAGAAGTATGTACTTTTATTATCTGTTTTTGTGTGTGTTTCTAAAACTACAAATGATATTTGACTCCACCGCATTACTGTAAATTGTAAACCAGCATCTTTTTATACAATCTTTCCACAATAATTCCCTAATTTTATGGTGGCTGCTCCAACCAAATTCCTGGTTGTGATTATTAACAGTTCACTGAATTCCGTTCTTCTTTTTGGGTTGATTTGCCAAATTCAGAATGAAATTGAATGTCAATGAATTAGATGAACAATTCTTCTTCATCTCCTCCCTCCTCATCCTCCCATGTTCGGGTTTGAATGGCCAAACTGAGTGCAATGCAGCGTATATCAAATGATTTTAATGATTTCCTCTCCCATTTGGATGGCTAATGAAACCCAGAATTTGGTCTGCATCATAGATCTTCCATCATCCATCCTCATCCTCCTCCACTTTCTCCATACACACAAAGCTTAGATTAACCAACTTCAAAGGAATATTCTGATTTTTTCACTCTCTCTCTCTCTCTCTCTCTCTCTCTCTCTGTCTCTGGCATAGGTTTTCATTGCAATATGGCAAAGTTTTAGAGGAAAGGGAATTTTACAGCAGGGTGAAATTAAGTATCTAGCTGGGCGAATAAGTGAAAGAAAGCAAGAAAGAAAGCATTGCAAGCATGTACAGACTCAAGGCATGCATGCAGGGCAGAGAGAGAGAAGAAGTCGGTTGGGTTGGTTTGGCTTGGCTGTTGGTTGCATTGCATTGCATTGTATGTTGGTTGGTTTGGTTGGTGGAAGGAAACTCTTGTGTCGTGGGATTCAACTCTTTGTAGAGAAACTCCCCAATGATCGCATAAAACGTAAAAGCATTTTGGAGCTTTATGTATTCGATTCGGTGGGCTGTGAAGAGGGAGACGTGTGATTGTGAGTAGCTGTTTATAGTTCATTGGTGCCATTAAGATTTCGCTTGAGGACTTCTCTCGTCCACAAATTTAGTCCGGAAACGTGCCTCCTGAGGAATGTGCACGAATTCTGCTAATTCTAAATCATGAGGAGTTTTCACTCACTGATGCAGTGGCAAAGGCAGCACAGGTCTTAGTACAACAATCAATTGTTCATGCACTTCAGTTCAACTCCATCCTTCATTTCATCCCATCCCACATTTATAGCCTTTTTAATCAACCACACGATATTGTAGTATGTGTATACCATCTCTACTCCCTACATAAATGTATTTAGATATACCAGAATATGTAAATAAATATCTCTGTATTACATGATATAAATACTCACTTCCACAAATAATGATTATGCCAGGTGCTCATAATATGTATCACTTTGCAGCACACAAAATCCCGTCTCTCTCTCTCTCTCTCTTCGTCTCAAACATGTGAGTGAGGAAAATAATGTTAAGGCTTTGAAAGTCTCAATTCTAAAATTTAAGTGAAAGTGGAAAGTACTCCAACTTCTCCACACTGTCACTACTGACTTGACTGCAGCATTTAAAGCTACAAGGAAACAATTTGGCAAACCCAAATACACACAAGAAGAAGGAAAGTTAAAGACATGGAATAGCACCACCACCGCAGCCTCGTCTTCTTCTTCGTATTCTTCTTCGACTTACTTTCTTCCTTCAATCCATTTTCACTTCTTTACAAGTTCCAAGTTTAGGCTATATGGTTGGTTGTTTGAATGGAATGGATGCTCAAAATTCTCTGGCTTTGTTGAAATCTCAAGCACCCATTTACATTTATACACACCAAACAAACAAAGTGTATGGCTTATAAACAACTAGTGCTCTTCAATCTTCACTCCAGACAGCTTTCACTATATTACACATTATTGTTAAAAGGAACCGAGTGGAAGGAAAGATTCAACTAATGGTAATTTTGGGACTGGATTTTGCATTTTTTTCAAAGACATTCGTATCCTCTAGGTGGATATTATGCTGCATTGCTTCACAAAAAAACACTCCCTGTGGTTTTGATTAACCGTTCTGTTAATTGTTTTGAAAAGAGCTAAAAAAGAGCTAAAAAGGTTATTGGATTATATAAAATGTATTTCCTCTATAAATACGAATATGACTCACTAAACTAAAAGAGGGTGGATGGAACAGGATTATGAAAAGAAGGAATAAATCCAAAGGAAGAAGACGACGAGTCAAACTTTTCGGAACTCTGAAAACTAGGAGCTTCTCCAAACTTGTGTCAAATTAAGATTTCATTTTTTATTCTGCGTGCTTTGCTTGCTCGAAAAAGTTGTAATGTTTACTTAATTTAGAGCGAATTTCTGCAAATACATCACCACCACCACCACCACCATACCACCCACCATCATGCAAGGGCGAGGGATAAACGACACTTGGACTTGCGGCGAACACTTGGCAGATGTTTAAGAAAAGTTCAAAGAAATGACGACTCTTTCATGAATGTCTCCGAAGCTCCGCAACCCGAAGACATACAAAGCAACCCTCCCTCCACACACACATGCACTTATTCCCTTATTACAAAGCGGTCCGGTCCGGTCTGGTTGGTTGGTGTGACTGGTGAGGAAAACAGCACCAAATCATCATTTCGTTTCCACTTTCGTCCATCTTCTCACGACTTTTGGTCAAAGAGAGAGAGAGAGAAGTATTATTGTAAGGATAGCGTTACTTGAACATAAATAAAAATATCAAAAGTTTCTCGAGAAGAACTTCAACTTGGGTCTTAAAGGAAAGTAGAATATTTTTCAAGTTAGTTATATATGTGAGTCCTTCTCTCTTTCTTATAGTTATATAATATATAAAATATGCATTTATAGTACGAGCAGCAGCAGGGACATTTCGTAAAACATTATTCATTCAAACATTTGCAAAGCAAGACAACGAAGGAAAGGAGAAGAGTTGGTTCGTTCTTCTTGGGACGAAGGTCTAAGGTCTCAGATGTCTTTGAGCAGCGTTAAGCTAGGGCAGATTCGAGTGGCAACAAATCAGAGAGTCAATGTGCTTATTGCAAAGGACTAAAGACTAAACTGAGCAGATCTATCTCTGTTCTGCCTGTGTATACCAAAATATATATTAACAAACAAAACCAACCAACCACCTTCATCCGATGAAACCTTTGAAAGAAGAACATATAAATTTAGAGTTTGCATAACTTGTTAAAAACTGTTGAACACTGCAACATTGTTAAAAAGTTTTGTGCTTTGGGTTGAAATAACGATAACTAAGTTACTAAAGCAAATGCTAACTTTTTAAGCATAGCCCTCTAATTTTGGAAACAGTGCATAATTAAACTTATTTGACAATAAGTAATGAATTGATTAACTATCAATGCGTTCATGTAGAAAGTATATATTATACACCATGGCGAATAATGGATCCAAGACACTTTCTCTGAAATTTGCTAATAAAGTTTTTACAATGCGAATGAGCAAAATTTATAGTCACATAGAAAACAATGGAGGACAGAAAGTTTAGCATTGGACATAAATTTCTCACCGTCACACTTTAGAAAAATTGTCAATTAGGAATCCTGCTACTTTACAAAACTCTTTTCAAAGAGAAAGTAAAATAAATTACATAACTTTAGTGTTAATTTCGTCCACATTTATTCGTCACGTACTCCAGACACTTCTCTGTCATCAAATGTAATAATTTTTTTATTACATTACATGAAAATTTGTCTTTTTTTACTTTAAAGTTGTTAACATTTGCAATATATTTAAATTCGATGATTTTCTGGTACAGAAGGCAAGCAAGTAATCAAATTCAAACATTCACGAGTGATGACATGCATATTGTTGGCGATCGAAAACAGGGAAAAAGTAAATGCTCACCTAATTCAATAATTTGATTAATTGCAACTAATACCATAGGTAAATATGGGAATTGATAAAATAACATGTGTGACGCTCTCCAAAGATACAAAATACAGGTATATTTGCATTGGTTTGATCCGCTATGTAAATTTGCGGATTTTGAGTCTTCCTTACTCATACGTGCAAATATATAAATTGAGAGATGTCAACCCACCCACGAATCCACCCATCTAAATTACATTTTCCTTGTATATGATTATGGTATACACTAAACCAAACACTTTCTCTCCTTAACTTAATCCGATACAAAAAACCACACGAGTATGAAACTGAAATGAATATTATCTGCCTTCAACATTTATCACTTGGCTCATCAGTATAATTATGATAGCAAAGTGTGCCAAGATAATCCTACAGGCTTAGGAAATCTCACATCACCTCAGACCCGTCTAAATGACCTTCCTTTCGTTAAGCCGACTTCTCATTTGTCGTGTTCATGACAGAAGTCAAGTAAATTTTCAACTTGTCTTTTACTTGGGACAATTACGAAGAATAGAAATTTAATTTAATGATGAGCTCATGATCGAAATTGCCCACAATCTAATAATTGACATCTGGGTTTCGCTTCTCTTTATGTCATATTGAAATATATTATCCCATTAAAAGCAGGCAAACGACGGGGAATGGGGGAATGTGAGAGAAGCATCTAGATTACAAGTTAGTGATGTCGCATTAATTTAGCGTGTATGTGTATCGTGTATGCATAATAGAGGGTGAGTGGGATTTCGTTCAATCAATTCAGTTTCCTCTTGCTGTTGCCTTGTGTAAGTATTTAGTACTTATCATGGATACCATGTTATCTGGAAAGAACAGTTTGGCAGTTCATCCAGAAATAATTGGTCCTCACAAGCATTTCAAGAGACTCTACTGGGCTGTAATCTCTCTTTCTCCCAAATTGAACTCAACTGCTTAAACGAAAATCTATGCACTTTCTTTCTTGGCATAGTTACAAAAGCGTGAATGTAGGCAGGGAGACGAGGACGACGACAGGGATCTCAACAACTAATGTCTTCTTTCACTTCAAACAGCGTTGAAATAACAAATATTATCTACTATATACTACAAGGATAGAATTCTTACCGTGTGTGTGTGAATGAGTTGAGAAGAGAGTTGAAGGAAGTTGAAGGAGAAGGTGATGATGACGGGTGATGTGATAACTGATGGATGAGAGTGAGCTGCTACTGCACTTTTCCAAACACTTTCTCCACCACTCACCAACTACTTTGTAGCATCAGGATGGTGATGATACATTATTTGATAGCAAATCTTTTGTTCAGCTCCACTGTGTAGAATCTAAAAATACAAAAAAAAAGATTTTGAATTCTAATCTGAAATATTTAATACATATAGCGTGCTGCTCAATAAAAAAATGAGCAGTATTCATTCCTGTATGGGTGCTTAAATCGTGCTTAAATTGTGGAGAGGGAGATATTTTCAAGTATTACGGAGAAATGCCAATACCCGTATTTGGCAACGGGGCTGCATTTTGAAATGAAAGTTGACAAACTGCAAGAGTTGTCCTTTCGCTCTCTTTCCCGCATGTTCTTAAAATCAAATCTATCAGTTTTTTGACAAAATGGGGGTTCAATGATTGGAAGGATGACATTGAAGGATGAACCCAAGCCACAGAAGAGCAACGAAAGGGATGGAGGAGGTTGCAGTGGATCAGATTTTAGGATTTGACTCCCGAGTGGCAGTTGGAACCACTTTGGAAGGTCTCTCTGAAACAGAGAGGAGCTACTTGCAAAGTTCTACTTGTTTCGTCGACAGATCAGGGTTTCTGCCAAAACTGCCACCAAATCATTCACGGTTTGAGGCTATATTTCTGAGGAGAAAGCAATCACCCGCTGATCTAGAAATTTACTTGTACCTTCAGCCAGTCAGTATGGCAGTATGTATGGTACGAACGAACTGCTTCTGTCTGCATTTATAACGTCAAACCTCAGGCGGCGGTGGGGAAAATGATAACATAACAAACTGCGGATGCTGGAGGCCTATTGTTTGCCACAATAATGCTTCACAGTCTAATTGAATGGCATATAACATAATTTCCTCTGCGGTGGTTCACTTTGAAATTTTTAAATACAAAAAGACTGGAAGATTGCCCAGATTTCTTTTCTTTTAAACATCCGTGTAAAATTATTAGTGAAAGTGAGTAGAAGGATTAATATATGAAGAGGCAGCAATGTGATGCGTCAAGGGACAAAAGGAGAGCTGAGACTCAGACAAGTCTCATGATGATGTTTAAATGATTAATGGATTTTGGTGTAGGCGGTCCATGAATTCTGGAAACTAAATTCCTTACATTCTTGAACTCACCAACGTTCAACTAACTCATCAGGTTACAAGAAAGACCATTGATTATAGATCGCAAATAATTCGCCTCCTAAGATCAATGCTAAATTGAAGTTTCAAAACTGCGGATATGAATGGATTGAATATTATAGGTTTTATCAGCCCCTTTTACTCCTAGTAAGTTTTACAGCTACTACCCTTCTTCCCTTTTCGTTTTCTTTTTAAGGCCATGTACGCTATAATATTGCTTAGCTGCCAGGTCAGATCATGCAGCCAGCCATCACACTACTTCTACTTTTGGCAGTTTTAACAACCCTCACTCAAATCACATAACCACAATGGCTGGCTATGTATGTATGCAGTAGTGTCTTCTTTGTTCCAATCAACTCCTTTACAGATATACATACATACAAAATATGGTATCTCAACTCAACGGCTTTGCAATCAAGTTTATGTCTATGTCTCTTTTCTCTTGCTTGGCGTACACTTCAACTTCAAAGTATTATTCTTAACATAAGAGCAGTTTGTGTACAGAGAGAGAGAGAGAGTTAAAGAACAAACAAGAGAAAGTGGGTGGCTGATGTCAGGCTGGTATTGGGCGTGGAATGGAGATTACAAAATAGAAATGATCGGTAGAATGCAAAGGGATCTCTTTGATGATACTAACTTGGCCTCTTGAGTGAAAGTCTCAACTAAATGGACGATGACTGACCGTACTCTGTAGAAGAAGAGGTAGGAGAAGTGGAAGTAGGTATGTAGGGCAGAAATGGATGATGAAGGGTGCGTTGCCTTCCGATTTTCTTGCACAAGCACCACCACTGTGAATGGATAAGGTCCAGAAGAAACCCTTCTCGGTCTGATGTGGATGAACACTCTCGAGCAACTGAACCCAGTCCTGGAACGAAGAGAGAGAGAGAGAGAGAGTTTGGCTGGCAGTGTGAGACTGAGACTCCTGCCTGCCACTTTTTCACTCGAACAGCAAAACCAAATATTCTCTTCTTTCTTTCTTCATCCATCCATCCACCATTTCCTCATTATCCCACCAACACGTATAAAATGAGAGAAGAAACTTGCTTTTTTGGAATAGTAGTTGGCACAAGCAGAGGTAAAGGAGGGATAGAAGAAGAAGAAGAAGAAACACTGGATAAGACCGAATAGAAGTGAAAGCATGCTGGAAATAATAAAAGAACGCCACAACATACATTCATGCCTTTTCTTAGCCAAGTTATTAGACTTGCATATTACATGTTCAACCTTTTTCTTAAACAACAATGAAACACCTTTTGTTAGTTTCATAGCTTCTCCTCTGGTCTTTCCTTATTAGTTTAGTCTGGCCCTATTAACAATAGTTTAAACAAATGTAAAAAGAGATTCATTCGATAATTTATTGACATTTACTGCTTCCGTCCTCCCTTCCTTATAGTTCATAAGAATTGGAAATAATGTCCACCATAATTATTCTCAAAGTTAACTTCGCAGAATCTAAAAGTAAATTCATTCAAATGTGCATTCCCGCAAGCTTTAACTTTGTCTCTGGAAACATTCCATGGAATTTTATTGGCTTTTAGCATCTCCTGACAACTACTTTATCTCCCGTTTCGTACATTCCAAAATAAATGGTCCTCCTTCTTCCACCACTGCCACTACATCCCACTACTTACATCCCACTGAACGAGGATGGCAATGGCAGTATGTACCTTGCACAAGATAATAGCATGAAATCACCCTCAGTCCATTCTCAAGCCAACAAGCTTTCATTCTCAATGTTGTTGAATTTAAATATTCATGAAGTTTATTATTATTATTATCATGATACTCTTCCCTTCTCGTTTTCCAAGAGTTCTTCTACACTGGACTGGACTCGTGGTAGTGTGGAAAGGTGTATGTATGTATATTGTGTAACAAACATTTGTGTTAATCAATTCACTTTCACCAACCAACCCACCAACTCTTAAGGAACTCATTTATGATTATCTCTGCCCGATAGAGGAAGCCGTTATGAAAATGGCTTGTTAATTTGCATGATTGCAATACCGTGGAGGGTAGATTTTAAAATTGTCTTTTCCTTTACCCATGCCATCCATGCTTTTGTCGTTTCTTCTGCTTTCTCCATTTAATTGTAACCGCGCACTAAGCCACCTTCACACAATCTCTCCGATTTGGAATCTTCCTCTTCAACTTGAGAGTAAGCTTCTAGGAAATTGCAATGCTAACTAAACCGCCCAAACTATTATGCGATGCATAATCAGGTGGATTATCAACTAAACTATGAACTTGCTTAACAGGTATTCGCTCGTTTCATACAACCAGCAATAATGAGACCATTCAGAAAACTAACCACGTCTCGAATGCATGCAATGTGTTAATAAGCTTCATACACCTGATACCATACCAGTAAATAAAACATTAAAATTCTACATCACCTTTAAATCTTGCAAGCAGCAGAGCTAATTAATGAGAATAAGATATTTGAGCACATTAACTTGAAGAAGAATTGAAATAGTTATCTGACTGAATTGTAAGAAAACTCTGGTTGAAAAGAGAAAGTTGGGACAGATTGATAGAAACCTGTCACAATCGTAGAAGAATTAGAGCCGCAAAGCTAATGGAAATTGTAAAGAAAGCAAAAGCAAAGTGATTTCACACAGGAAAGGACTACGGCAAACTAGAAAAGGAAGAAGCCATAGCCGCAGCATCAGGCAAAGCAAAGGAAAATACCTAAAGAAGAAGTTAATCCATCGGTTAAAAGAGTTGTTCAAATTTCAAGAAGAACTGAGCAACGAAGGAAGAATGGCTTTCTTCTCTAACCAACACTTTATGTGTGTGTGTGAGCGTCTTGATTTAAGAATCTGTAAATCAACCTTGTTTGCCAAGCTAGAAGCATGCAAGCAAAGAGAAGAGCTAACCCTCCAACTTTTTGGTCAGTTCAGGTTCAAACAAATTAATTCCTCTCTAAATATTTCCTTTGCGAATCCCTCTTCACCTTCCCACTCACTCAGGGTTGGCTTCCTTCTTCTTTTTAAGAAAGACAATCCTGCAATACTGTAATGTGTAGCAATACCCAAGGACTCGTCGTAGATTAGTCGACCAGGGCACGACGGAATGGAAAATTGCTCCTCGGCTGACACTCCTCCTCCTCTTACACATTAAAACATGCCACTATTCCGCCGCCGCCGCCGCCGCTTCTGTCTGTTAAACTAAAAACACTGTCTTTCTCCAACTATGACTGATATTTAGTGCTCTTTATATGCATACCACCTAATTCTATACTGCCTATATAAGAGTACTTCTTAATAATTCAATAAGCTTTCCCTTTCGAAGTCTCAGATTAAGTTTCTCCTCCTTATCTGAATAAGACAAGTGCAGAGCACAACTCTTTCTCCTCAAATGTAGCATGTCAAGAAGGTGCCGGTGGTGAAGTGATGTCAAGCGTTCTACTCTTCTTGCTGACACCGACACCACCACCACTACCACCACTTTAATACATACATTGTACAGACACATATATAAATGCCGAAATGCTTACTACACCACTACATTTACCAAATTGAGAGATCAGTTCAGTAGTATATAATCATCAATAACTGGTGAAGGTGATATGTCATGATCAAAATACTTGCAGTGGTGAACTGGAGGTGATGGAATACCCCAGAATCTCAAGAATCTTGAAATGATTGGTTTTAAGTCGTTTAAGAACATTTTTCAACTTATATTTGAGTATATATAAAAACACAAATATCTCCACCGTTTCACACTGAAATTTCAAGAATTCACGGCAAATACTGAGTAATAAAATATATTTTCCAAATATTCACCCACCGAAATCCCATTCGGGACGGATAGGTGCATGAGGTATAGTTAAGTATGTAGTTAGTGCAGTGCACGTGGGCTTATGTTCAACTTGATCAAACAACGTATACTGAATATCTGTATCTGCACACTCCTGCTTGGCTTTCGTAATCCCTGGGCCACACGTATTTTGCTTTCTCTTCTCTTTCCTTTCCCTTCCTGCAGGACCTGTTACAACATAACATAGAAGAGAAAGATGGTTCGTTCGTTCTAATATGCTTTCTTATAGAAACTAAGAAAAACGAGACTCAAAAATATAAAACTAATTACTACACGCTTCAAATAAATGCTTAAAGTGATATTAAGAAGTGAAAGTAACCCACCCGTGAAGCCACCAATTAAGTGCAGTTGTAAATTCAATTAAAATGTATTAGACTTAAACAAGGCATGCATGAAGATCATCCTTCCTTCAAATTCAAATGAGGAAGGAAGGCAACCAAATCCAACAACCTTGACTGCAAGGATCTGTATAATGTGGACGAGTGGGTTGGTTTGGTTGGTAATCTTACGAATTAGTCAAATGTTATTACTATTATAAAGAAAGCAGAAGATTACTCTTTTGGCCGTAATCACGTTCATACACTTTTCGGCATCAAGCACGATGAAAGCAAAAGCAAGTATGGCTAATCTAATAATAATAAGATGACTTATTATTATTCCATCCATTTTTCCTTTGATTTTTATTTGGTATAAAAAACGCTGGAAAACTGCAAATAAAGGTGGGATGAACGAAGACGCAAATGAAAATCCTAGTCCTAGGATGAATTTGTTCAAAGTAATATTCAATGCTCATCAGAACATACAATATTCATTGGTTTGATTCCAATTCAAACGGGGATCTTTGTATTTGTATGAATAAGGAATCGTCGTTTGGAGGATGGATGTTTGTTTGTGTATGTAACGATGTCTCTTTCTTATTCAGTAACTCGATGATACGCATCATAATTTATGTACGACTTGTTCTTCCAAGTCAAGAAAATGGGTTTTCATGTTTTGGTATTCACTCACTCAATTCAACTTGGTGATCATTTCCCATCAACAATCAATCCATCATTATTTCCCCTTTCTGATTTCCAGCAATTTCATCATTCATTCAGTCTGACTTTCTGATCTGCGTCAGCTCATCAACCAATAGTATATGTTCTTGTATAAGGTATGGCGTCTTATCAACCATAATGTTACGTTACAGTAGCCAACCATGGCTCTCATCAGGATTCGGCTCATTGAAGTGCAGATCACATCACTGACTGTGATGTGATGACAATGATGACACTACCTAGGACGGAATTGAAAAAGGTTCGAAGTCAATCTAACATTTCACTTCACTCAACGTAACATTCACCACCCTTTAAATGACTTTTTGTAAAGCAGTGCCTAAATCGACAGTTATCAAATCAGTTATGTAACTCTGAAGGAAATACGAAAATAATGGTGGGGATCACTTGGATAAGTGTGTACATGAAGACGAAAAGACGCAATAATTGATGACTAGTTTCGTGTAAATAGTAAACACCACTAAAAATCAATCATTGCACACACATGACGAATTTCGTCCATATATATCAGCTTACCACCATTATCCCTCTCATCCTATCACAACTATATAAGTAAATATATAATCTACCAAAGCAAGAATATTTATAGTAGGTATAGTAAAATAAACTGGTTGAATTTTGAGCTTGAATTCATGCTAAATCGTTGTTCCTCCATTTCCTTTTTCTTCTTGCACAGAGTTATAATGTGTTGTTACTTGTAAACCAGAAGGGAAACTGTGCAATAAGATTATTGTCCTTTGTGCTCCAGATAATAGAATATTGCCACATCATTTATTATTGTTAGGATGTACTCCTTAAAAGACAAGTTTCTTTCATTGGAAATAAAGCTGTAAATTCTGTTGGGTATTGTTGGAGAAAGTGCTTTGCTAGAAATCCTTTGGGACTGAGTGCATGCATGTGTGCATACATACAAACACACGGGTTGGTTCGATGGTTGGTATTATTATATAAAGCACAGCACAGCAAAGTAGAGAGACAGAGAGACAGGCAGGGAAAGCTGGGTATTTGTGACAGGGGATTAGAGAAAGTAGGCAACGTAGATAGTTGGGCAATGGATGGATTTGTGCTAGTAGTTGTGTGTGCTCTGCATATATAAACCATCTACACTTTCTCCACAGATTATGAGCACTGCAAAATCCATTCAAAATGAGAATCCAATCCAACAACTGAAATCATGACCAATTAACAACTTATGCTGCTTGCTTACTCCTTCTCTGCCAAAAGTCACACATTTTAAGTACAGTCACATAATAATATTCGAAATGTTTTGCTGCTCGGAATAAAGATTTTGACGATATCAATTTAATCAACTATGATTATGATTAAATTACAAACTTTAATATTTTAGGAAAATCATGTAAGATTAACTGTTGAGCCAATATAATAAATTAAAGATAGTTATCATTGATTGCTAATCAAAGCTACATGTATATTTTAGATTTATTTATGCTTTCTTATAGAAACTAAGAAAAACGAGACTCAAAAATATAAAACTAATTACTACACGCTTCAAATAAATGCTTAAAGTGATATTAAGAAGTGAAAGTAACCCACCCGTGAAGCCACCAATTAAGTGCAGTTGTAAATTCAATTAAAATGTATTAGACTTAAACAAGGCATGCATGAAGATCATCCTTCCTTCAAATTCAAATGAGGAAGGAAGGCAACCAAATCCAACAACCTTGACTGCAAGGACACAAAGTGTTTTCCACGTTGAGAACTTGAAAAGTAACACAATGTCGAAAACTGGAAATGTGAAAGTTATATAAAATTAGTGAATTAAACACTAAAAGGTTTAGAAGTTTTTGAAGAATATGAATAAAATAATATAACAATTATCGATTTATTTATACACACCAAAATTAGCATGTGGTGTGCGTAGTACAAGATTATTACATTTAAAATTTTTTATGATGGGTGATTACTTTTTAATATAATGTTCAAAATGTTGTTCAAGGATCAAAGAAATCAATAAAATGATGTGGAAAGAAGTTATTTTAAATGCTGGATCAACAATGTACATAAATTGAAATTGAGAAACACGCCAATCCACGATTCGACAAAAAATTTCCTGGAAAATTGATGCCAAAATTCAGCATTAATTTGCTCTTATCATGAACTAATTTCATGATCTCAATAGTTTATTTGATGAGTTCTTGACTTATTTCCTTTACTATTGAATTATGCATAATTTCCGTTTCAACTCGTAATTTCCTTCAAATCAAAATCAACGTATTGTGCAATTATCCGAAATCATTTGATTACACGAGATTTCTCATTATCAGTTATTTTTAACAGTTTTTTAAGAATCAGAGTTGAGGCTTTGTAGACGTATTCAAATGTTCAAGATGATGAATAAAAGCTGTTGATGAATATGAATTTAACTAACCATTAATAATCCTTGTCTGTAATCTTGTTTGATTTGATTCCCACTATGACGCAGATTGCCTGATTTGATTCTTGAGTACTAATTTGCAATCAAGACTCTGCTGCTGCCAAGATCACATCACATCACTCGCTAAAATCGACTCCATCAATTCAGCCACATGGAAAAACACTGGAAACAAATTTATTTGACATTTCACAAAAAGAATCAAATTGTCAAGTTTTGTGTCTGGAAGACTCTAAAAAGAAGATGTATCCCTCTTGAGCTTTGATTATGTGCATACTTTTAGAAAGTTTCTATACAGCAGAATACAGGAAAATGTTGCAGACAGACAGTCGTGATGCAGGTGAATACCAATTTATGCATACATTTTTTTCAACCGGCCTCGAGATGTACTTTTATAATACTGGATCAGGTTCACTTTCATATGTATTATACAGACACATTACTTCATTTCACCATCATATCATCATCATTGCCATTAGTCGGTAGTTGAGACTCTTGCAAGTCTCATCATCGTTTGTTTCGTTTTAAAATCTCGTGAATATAAGGGAACATGGGGCGGGTGAGTTATTTCATTACATTGATCCAACTTAATACATAATCACTTTTGTAATTCAAAATCTGATCGCTCCAGGCAAAGCCAGTCGGAATCATGATGATGATAACATATCTGTTGTAAGCACACCATGAGATGAGAACCACTACTACCGCTTGCATTAATATGTTTGGTGGAGCGATAAACCGGAATATAATATGGGGAAAAGTTTTGCTTTGCTTTGCCTGCATCTGCTAAAAAAGAGTTTGTACGATTTGTACAATACAGAGATCTGTCATCGTCACGTAATAACTCATTTCTATAGTCTTCGTGCCAGCAACCCAAAACGCCTGGCTGCTGCTTGATGAACAATCTCATTCCAGAAATTCGCCTTCCCTCCTCGTCCACGACTAGTATGGCTCCAATACAACGTCGACGAGACGTTTGATAATAATGTGGCCGATTATTCATTCACTTTGTTCTTCGTTTCCTTTTCCTCTCTCTAAAATGACATCTCCAGCCAGCCCAAAAAGCAAAAGTCCCGTCACTTTGCCTTTTTCTTATTTCGGAGAATGTCCAATATTACGCAATAGTGTCATATTTTGGAAAGAAAAGCATTACTCTTTGGTCAAACATTACCTTCAGCAGTGTCCGTCCCCCCCATTTCATTTTCGAGACAATTTCTCAAATGGACATACATTCATTCATTCTGTTCACTCTTTCTCTAAAAGAAAAGAGCACTGGCTGATCCATTCGGATTTTTATGACTGACAGATACTGTATTAAATAAACTTTGTCTTGAGATAAAATAATATATTTTTATAATATAAGTCTATGATTTTTATATTCATCCGATACATTCTTGTACTATATTGTAGGTAGGTTGATGTAATCCCTCTGACAGTCCATATTATGTAATAATGTGCATTGTTCCGATTTGGAAAATTGAATTGTATCAAAACAATTATTAGAAAATGACCCAGATACAAAACTCTTTTGGCTTTCATTTAATTTCTGATTCAATTAAAAAGCGAAGCATGTTTTTCTGTATTATGCATGCAATTATACCAATATTTTCTTGCCTATGCAAAACAGTGCATGAGAATAGATGCATAAGCACCACCTCCACTTTGTTCACTCCCACCAATGGACAAGCAACAACAACAGGCAGCATAGCCAACAAGCCGGTGGTAGCAGTGTCAGATCCATGCTTCTTCATACGACACTAGTTCCAGGCTTCCAGTCCAGACACCTTCACAAGAAGAAAATCAGAGGGATTTTGTCATTTCGCCAGCAGAAATCAACAATTTCGCAATCTTTTTTTTGCAACTTGTTCGATTCAAAAAGCAAATATTTGTTCTTTTGTCCTCTATCCAGCCAGAAGAGTAACAATCTTCAGACGCCCTTCTTATCATTTTGGATTTTATCGTTGATTTCATTCGACCAACGAGACCGGCGACCAGGATAACATGGAGAACCAACAGGTTCGTGAAATTGTATATTATATTTATTCATTTTGCAGTAAAACAAGAAGAAAATGGCTGGTAAAGTATGACCGATTGATATAACACACCATATTGTTGAGAAAGGGATTTGGAGGAGGAGGAGGAATGTTTTTGACTTTTATATTGGTTATCTATCTCATTCCTTGTTTTGTTTCTATTGTGGCGATTGTGTCTTTATTCGTCTTTGTTCTTGTTCTTTTCTTCTCTATTGAAACTTTTGATTATCCACTTCCTTTACATAAAATTCTTATCGCTGTCCGTCCACCTATACCAACCAACATAAAGAACGACATTGACAATGGCATGCAAATCCGATGGCAAAAGATTATTGCATTTTCATTTCGCTTATTACTCATGGCCGGTCATTTGCTGTTGACATTGCAAGTTAATTGGTCGTTCTTGTGCATAATATCCAAATCTGTTAATTATTTTGGGACAGGAGAAAGTTGATTTTACGAATAATTGCAGCGTGATTCTAAGCCTGCTTCGTCTACTCCGCGAATCCCGTTGGGTCCAATCCAGAAAAGGGGTGTGGAATCATCTGAAAATGAAATGAAATCTACTTCGGCTTCATCCAAGAAAAGTGGGGATGCGATAAGCAAGTTGGGCAAGTCGGGCCGTGTGTCAAAATCAGGGTCGTCTTCGGGCAAGGGAAAAAGTTCCGGGTCCCACAAGAAGCATGCTGAAAAAGGGACTCAAGCGGAGGTCAGTGAGAACATGGAATTCATTACTGGAGGTAAGAAATTGTGTTTTTGAAGAGCTTTTAGGTAAATAAGTTAGCATTTTTGTGATTTCGGTTTAAAATTTTTATTTACAGAGGAGCCTTCTCCATCGTACTGGAGGCAAATTGCCGAAACCAGGGCAAAAGCATTGCAGGAAACGCTGATGGAGAACGAGTATTTGCATACTCAGATTTCAATGCTACAAACTTCAAATCACGAGTTGTCAGAGTTGATTGAAGAAGCAAGGAAGCTCAGTGAGATGATCATGGTGATTTTTTTTTGCAACTAGGAATTGTATGTAATTAAATTAACCCTTACTATTAAATATATTATCTTCGCATTACAGCAACTTCCTGAAGAGGACGATGAAAGTCCGGATGAATCTGGAATTGTAGATGAAGACGAGGAGGACGTCGACTAATCAATTCACTAAGTTTGGATCTCATTCAGCAACGAAGCCAGTTATTTTTTAAGTCATCGTACAAATTTTGAATTTCAAAGAAAAGTTTTCTGTTAAAATGTTTGTCGTTATTTTTGCTTGGCGTTTTCACCAATGTTTATTAATAAGGTTGTATGAAGTTAAAATGTCTATTCGTAAAAAGTGTGCTTCTTGCAGTGGTACTAAAACTAACAATACCAAATAAGATATTTTTTATATTTTGTTACAAACCGATGTAAATAAAGTTGGTTTCGAGTTTATTCTGTGGAATACGTTTATTTTGTTTCATTTGAAAGAAATTGGGTCTTCTGTAAAAACATGGATATCATACGACATACATTTCTGAACACAAGTGGTATCGGTATCTCGAGTGTCTTAATGGACTATTTAGAAATATTACTCAAAGAATCCTTCGTGGAAATCATCAGCACAAAATGTGTACTTTTGAATGTCCTGCAGAATCGAGAGTAACTTTTGGCACGGGGGGAATCTGTCAAGCGAAGTGCTGTTACCAATTAGGATAATCTTGGTCTTAGCCCTTGTTAGGGCAACATTGAGACGCCTCATATCGTTTAAGATACTTGCCTATAAAATAAAAATTAGAATTAATTAGAATTAGGATCATAATTTTATATTTAGTCAAGACAGTGTACCTCACTAGGAGTTTCATTTTCTGGAAATTGGATGCTCTTCGTGAACGACACAATCATCGTCCCTTTCTCTCTTCCTTGATATTGGTCGACCGTGTTGACTTCTACGTTATGAATTCCCATACCAGACAAACTCTCTTGTATTAACTGAACTTGTCCGCGATATGGCGCAATAATTCCGATATCTTCAGCAGGAACCTTGCACTAGAATATTATACAAAGAATTATACAACTGGGATAAGATGATCAAACTAAAATCTCTTGCTCTACTTACCCCTACAAATACGCTCGTAATTGTTGCAACAATGTCTCTTTCCTTTTTATTCTGTAAAGTCGATGCTACTACTGACTCGTAAGCTTCAATACTTTCAGTGTCTAAAAACATGACAGATCGTTGGGGTTTGCGACTAAGTGTTAATGAGATCCAATTTTGCATCCGTGTCAGGGGAAAATTTTCAGCCAGGTACTTTTTTGTTGGTTCCGCCGGAAACGTCATACGCATAATTGCCTGCTCCTCAGACCCACACTTCATCTTATTATCGTACACCAAGTGGTTTGAAAGTTTCATTATAACTTGGTTCATCCTGTACTGAACGTTGAGATCATATGAAAAAGCCGGATCTTTTAACATCGAAAATAAGTTTTCTTCCACATTCATTTCTCTGTAATGAATAAATCATTGACAAAATAAAAAATGCTGATGATGTGAAGCCCATCATAAACAATTTCTTACTTGATTTTACGGGACTTGAGCACGGCCGGTAGTTGATTTGGATCACCGAAAATGATTTGTCTATCTGCTTTGAGTAAGGCCCCAATAACGACGGTTGGCAAAGCTTGGGAACCTTCGTCCACGATACAATAATCAAATCGTCTGTTTGCGAAAATGGCGTGTTTCACACTTAACAAAGTTGTTCCAACCACAGGCTGTAATTCAATAACAATTCTTCAGATATCAACTTGACATTACGGTATATCAACATATGAATTTGTTTTACCTTTGAATCGAATAGCTCCTGTAATTGATCTGTAGTTTCAGCTGTATCGCGTAAATGATTGGTACAATGTTCTTTAAGTAATGCTTCATTCAATTTTCCAGGTGATCCAATCCGAATGAAATTGTTACTATACTTTTTATATGCCAGCAGAATATTGTCCAACGCATTACTTGTGTACGCAGTAACTAGTACCGTTTTCTTCATCAGAATCAACAATCGGATTAAACCAACAAGCGTTGTAGTTTTGCCTTAAAGACAAATAATTAAATAAATACTGTGAGTAGTTATAGAAGACTGTCAATTTAGTTACAAATGCATACCACATCCGGGGGATCCTTTGATCATTAGCATGCTATCCGTAGATACGCACTTCATCAAAGCCGTTCGTTGCTGCTGGTTGAACGGGGTTAAAATTGTTTTTAATGGAGCTATTTCGTTGACTGATAGTTTTTTATGCATTGGAGGCTCCCTGTCGTTGTTGAAAAATGAATGTTTTAAAATACTTAACTACACAAATGCGTAAAATATAAGGCATACAAATACTTGCTTCAAAATCAATCGTCGTCGTAGACTTCCAGCTTCTGGGTCCATCAACCATGAAAGGTAGACATACTGCATCATTCCTGCACTGTTAGAAGAAACCTTGTTGATTGTGAATTTAGTTCCAGGTGCGGAATGACGTCCAACGATTGACCTTTAAATTAAAATGTGATTAATATTATACATACCTATACGGTATTTTCATAACGAGTCAACTTTTACTTTACCCATCAATGGAAACTGTAACTGAATCTTGCTTTATGCCTTCAATAAACGCGAATCCTATACATGGTTCTTTGAATGTTCCAACTACAATGTAATCCTTCTCAGTGAAATTAAGGATCAAGTGACGACGGTCTTGATCGACTTCAAAAGTCACTAGTGTTGTATGGCCGACAGATTCCGTACTTTGATATTTCAAAGTGAGGTTACCAATGCACTTTCCAGCAGATTCCCTATACATAAAAGGTAATCTAACTTTAAGGAAAACCTACAACCATAATAATGATACAATTATTTTTACTAACCGTTTCGAAATGGAATGCAGCCACAGATTCTTTGTGGTATAACTGGATTCGCTATCATCTGATTCAAGCTTAATGACTTCAAGCCATTTGTTAAAGAAATCTTTTTCTGATGAGGTGAGATAGCTTATCGATTGTCTTAACTTAATTTCAGTTTCAGTGGGTTTCATATAATGGCGTGGCTCGCTGTACATTAATTCAATGAGATAATATAAAAAAACTAACCAATTACATACACTTTGACTTACCCAATGGATAAAGCACAAACGTTTCGGTATTCACAATGATTGCATTGTTTTTCGAAATTTACATTACAGGGACTGGGAAGGTCAGTGAATGCTACAGACGACTTAATTGAAGTGATATTCATAACGATGCGATTTCTAGCCATAATTAATGACTGTAAAGAACCCATCGATGCCGTAGATTCCACGGTATGCATATCTCTGAAACATGCAAAAGTTGTATGCAAAGCATTTCAAAACATGCAGGAAATATTTTTTTAACTCGCATACCTTATATAATGCAAGACACCATTTGGACCGATTAAATCAGTTCTGCCCATCATCAGAGAGTACAAATAAACTTGACCAAGATGTTCATTCCTAACCTCGGTTGGTTTTGACGTAGAACGTCCTGTTTTGAATTCCATAGGAAGAACCTGGATTTCATTTATAATATTGCTTGTTATTAAAAATGGTCGAAATTCTGCATGGTAAACTGGTGAACATGATGAAAAGTGCTTACAGAATGCTGACCAATATTATCAATTGTCTCAACAGTACAGTCCACCTTTCCTTTTAACCCGTATTTTGGACTCCAATAGCAATCTTCGATGTCTCGGACACTCAGAATTTCCAGTTTCCTATTTGTAGGATCATTTTTGGGGACGGGTGTCATAAGTCGCTTGACAGATCCAATATATTTCACAAGGTCTTCGCCCAAGAGTGTTAATTCTTGGTGGGATAAATTCAAACCATATGCTTTCTCCATGATAACTGGGTGCTTCAGTATTGCATCCAATTCAGCCAAAATCTCATTTGGTTGAAACTTTTTCTTCATCATGGTCTGTAAATCAAGTTATATGTTATTTAGTATTGTAAACTATTAACTTCACAATCATACTGTACATACCTGACAAATCAGGTCATGAGCAATCGTTCCCCTCAGGGTATCAGTGTTTTCTACAGGAAACCGAAAATATTCTGAAAATGCGATTTTTCTTTCACACCATGACATTCCAACCACATTTGTAACTGAGATAAGCTTGTCTGGTTCAACAATTAGAAATCCAAAATTCCGTTCGATAGAATAATCACCATTTTCATCTGGATAACGATTGCATATATTTACAATAGTTCCCACTTCCAAATCAGGGGCATGAGACCTACACCAAAAAATAAACAAGGAATGAATTAAATTACGTGCAATACCTGCAAATCTGGAAATATAAAACATCTACACTGACCACATATCCCTAAGCTCAAGATTCCTTTCGACCCCCGTCTTGACACATTTAATCTCATAAGCAACCAACCTAAGCTCAAGCTTTCGGGTCAAAAACTTAGTAATTACGTAGCGATGGATCCTTTCAACCATTGGCTTATTTGTGCTTCTATTAACTAACAACATGTCAACCATTGGCTTATTTGTGCTTCTGTTATTAGGGAACATGATTACTATTTTGATATTCTACTTCAGACTTCAATTATTTTATTCGCCAACTTTCTACCTCAACCTCTCAACCACGCCACACACTACAAAAAAAGGACAATCAAATAATACAATTCTTCCAAAAAGAAAGACGCTAAAATTTATTTTATTGTTGTTATAAACTAAACAAGTCTCTTTCTCCCTCCTATGCAATCATAATTATTCCCTCCTACTCTGCCAAATTGACAGTGCCAATATTAGTGCCAATATTTTTGCACTGTTCGTTCTCCTCTCCGTTCACCGTTGAAGTAAAAAAGTGAGTAAAGCGTGCGAATGCAGACAAAGGAGTTTTTTTCTTTCTCACAATTTTGGCGCCACGTTTCTCTTTACGCCAAAACCAGGACGGGGCATCGTAAGAATATATCGAATGTTAATCCACATAAGTAATGTAGAATTGTATAGCATTTGATTTGATATTGTTATTTGTTATTAGTAGCTTCAGCTACTTATGCGGACGTTTTGTGTGTCCGTCTGTCTGTCCCCACTATAACTTCTGAACAGCCACAGATATCGAAATTTTGAAAGGGGGCA
>JAQFZJ010000441.1:0-26826 GCA_034695645.1 Folsomia fimetaria
AGGACTTAATTTGTTCAGGACCTTGATATCAGAAACTTCACCAGCTTTTGGTTGCAAAAATGCAAACATTTGTCATTGTTCATGTATCGTTTTCCGTAACTACGGGGGTGTGGTTGGTATTTAGGATTCAACATGAAAATATTATTTTCAGCAATGCATGCATCCCAGGATTTTTTGAAGCGATTTCTCACGAGCTAACAATAATTATTGTGTGATAATAATAATTATTATTTCTGATTGAAACTGAAAGTAAATAATAGTTCTTGAGTTTCTCTCCACGATGGCTAAATCGAATTCGAAGAAAGCTGCAAAGAAAGAAAAGAGCGAAAATGGTGAGGATGTTGAGAAGAAAGAGAAGAAGGAAAAGAAGGAGAAAGGACTTCGTACCCCAAGGATCTCAATGAAACTTCCTCGTGGTAAATAACAATATTTGACATGGATATAGGTATGATGCCAGTAAACTCAACAATTATTATTATTATTAGGAGTAAGTTTGGAGTTGGACATAAATCCTCCACAACAAATTTCGCCAGAGGAAGCCCTTCGAAAATTTGGACCTTGCAATGTGGAAGCTCAACAGGCAAAAACTGCCATTTTGCTTTTACCCAGCCCTGAAACTCATGTATATTATCTATTAAACATATATTAGTCTTTCCGAAATACGTAGTCATGTCTTTCTTTTTCCAGGTGGTTCTGGAGTCATTGAATTGCCTCCAGAAATTTTGCAAGAAAAGGGATGAAAATAAAAAAATGTTTATTGAGATGGATGGAATCATTGAAGCAAGAAAATTGATCTACAGCGAAAATGCCGTTATTCAACGATTTGCAATGAAATTGATTGCAATAACATCCACTTTCCATGAGGCTTTAATTCAATTGCGAGACCTTGATGTGTGTTTCATTATTAAACTATAACAAGAAATTAATACATTTTTCATATTATGACATAATATCAGATGGCCCATGACTTTGTTTCACTTGCTGCTTTGGAGGATGATGTTGTTGTGGAATATGCAACGTTTTCCTTATCCAGCTTAGCTATGCTGGTATACACTCATAATATTTATAGTGTTTTATTAAATCTTGTGATCCACACACAGTTTTTAAAATATAATCCTGAATTATTTTGCACATGGCTTAGTATACTGGTCGACTTCAAATTGTTCAAAATGCTGGCGTACCTTTGCTCATTCACCTCCTCACCCATGCTGATCCAGACATTCAGAAGAACTCGGCTGGTATGTATACAAACTAATATATGAATAATATTTAGATGCACGGTATATACATATATAATATGTATTAGAAACAATATGGCGATTATTAGAAGAACCATTAAATATTGATTTAATAACGACGAAAGGATCCATTGAACCCATAGTAAAATTGGTCAACTCAGAGTACCCTGCTTTGCAAATTGTGGCTATCAGGTACTAAAATGTCTAAAATATGTGATTAAACCAAAATGTTTTGCATATCATCGAAATCACAAAACTATTCAATTCCTATCGATTGTCATAAGTATACTGGAGAAAGTTGCAGCCCGAGGTGATCCAGGAGTCCAAGTTTTGGATGGAATTGAAGCAATGCACCCATTAGGAGAGGTTGCTCTAAATATTTAAGTTGGTTATTTCGTTTTTCTAATATACACCACAAATTGATCGGATTTTATTTCACAGAAACTTGCATTGCCGGAGTATGGAGATTTGCATAGAGTGATTCTTAAAACTTTGACAAATGTGCGTTCCACATTTCAAATTAAACTGTAACGAATTGTTTATTGCAAGTCTTATCAAAAACTTGCAGATGTGCATGAACCAGTCAGCTCGTCTTAAAATTGTCCCTTTAGTGCCGGTTATTGCAAGGGTCTTGGACACATCTCCTGACGCAATAGCTAAGGTACATGCGTTGGGGTTACTAGGTATCCTATCTTCTGTTCCTCCAGTGGCTACAGGACTAGTAGATTTTGTGCGTATTCATTTACAATGTAAAGTTTCGGAAATCGCAATGAGATAAACTATGTTGATTTATGACAGGGAATGTGTAAGCGTTTGATAAAAATTCTATCCGGAGACGGCGAAACTGACATGAAGGAGACGGCTGCTTATTGTGTTTCACAACTTGCACAGACTGATTTTCGTGCGAAGCAGGAATTTGTTGACGCGAGTTTATAATGACTACAATTCATGTTATACATCAAATTAAATTATAAATTTCGGATTTATGGTTTATAGGCTCTTTCACCATTGTTGGCATTTGCTGAAACAAAACAAATATCCGATGCAGGTTTGTATGAATATTGTTACTGAAATTTTGACACGATTGCGTTAGTAGAAAAAGTTGCAAATAAATTCTGACTCACAACTTTTCATTGGAATAACAAAATGTCATAACTCTCACTTGCAGGATTCGAGTACACAATGATGGCTTTTGCTAGTGTATTGCAAGGTATTACAAAGGAAGTGACCGGACTTGTAATTTTTATCATTTTTATCATTTCTCCAGATAGTCACAAAGCATGTCCCACATTTGTAAACCAAGGAGGGATTTGTGTATTTCGTCGAATTCTTGAAAATCGAGCAAAATATTCTGAAGACGGGATACTCTCTTTGATGGCCTGTATAAGTTTGGTCACGGCTCATTGGAACTTGAGGAATAATTGCATAGAAGCAGGAATTATTCCAACAATTCTGAGTGCAGCACAAAGCCACAAATCTCCACAGGTTCAGAATATTCCCTAAAAAAACACACAATGAACAAAATTATTCAGATAATCTTAAAGTATAATATTATGGAAATTATTTCAGTTCCTAACGGCATGTGCTAATGCATTGTATGGTTTGTTATGTAATGAGGGTGGGAGAAAGCAGTTTTTAGACAATGATGGTTACAACTTTTTGGTTGAGCTACTTTCACACATCGAGTTTCCTGTGGTCGTTTCTTCTGTCCCAATGCTACATGTATTTAGATCTGAAATGTTTACCGTATTCAGCTTGTTAACATTTAATTCAGTGTGTACATTTTTTAACAGATTTTGGGAACTTATCAAGATATCACCAGAGGCTTGATTGAACAAGGTAATTGTTTACCCTGATTATGGAAACTTCAATGAAGTGAAGCACGCGTGTCATTAAACTCACCATATTTATTTGCTTTCAGGGATTCTGCAAATAATTTGGCAGCGCCAGGATCTTATCAGCAAAAATGGTCCCTGTTAGTTTTTTTATTTTTTTAATAATAGTCATTGTCGAAGTCCCATTATCATAATTATAAATGTATTGAATATGCATATCTGTGACACACCTAATGATTTCAGTGAGGACCGCATTTGAACACCTAATTTCTACCTACTTACCAGTCAAATACGCAATTTCAGGGCATATTGACCCATATGAGAAACTTAATGATGGATTTTACGATATTGGAGGACTTAAGTCGACCGACTGTTTTAAAACCGTGAGTAATATCTGTATAAAATGTTTCGTTGTGTGTTATAGCCTGTAATCATTATTAGTTTGATTTGCCAATTAGGTAAACCAAATGACTTGGGAGAACAGGGATCCACAACGGCAAGTTTTATACTTAAATTGGAATGGGAGTATTAGTGATGAGGCTGCACTAAAGGAAAATGTATGTAAATATAAACATCCCAGTCAAAATGTTAACACAAGTATAAAACTCGATTTTTAAACAAGCAGAAAAGCTTGAAAATTATGAAGGCTGAGAATCAAAACTGTCAATCCCTCGTGGACACTGTGAAGCATGATCTGGGGAAAATTCGAAGTGAAAAAGATCTTGTACGAGCGATCGCAGTTGCTGTTTCAGATCGGATGGGAGGAGTTTTGGATAAATGGAGGGTGGGTTTCCTAAAATATTTTAGAGGCATCCTCATAATACACTACACGTCATTATTAGGTAAGTGCTCACACTGAAGATGTTGAAGTGGCAGATCTTCAACTAAAGTACAAGTCTGTAGTAATCCCAATCTCCATGATAAGGTAATAATGTGTTAACAACATTTTCTCTCAAGCTTTTACATGGCTATGTGCATTCCTTTAATATATTCTCATTGCTAGCAATGGGGGTTTCAGAACTCGGGCTTTGTTATTCAAGGCAATGTGCGATGTGTTCGGAATCCCATGTTCTGTCGAACGTGGAGAATACAGTCGTATGTGGAATGTTGTTTTATTGCAGTCCAAGCGGCCACAGGTAATCAAAAAAGAGAGTACTAATAAAATCGAACCATATTGAAATACTTCGGAAAATGATGACATTTTTAACTGATAATTATATAGAAACCTGCTTGTCCATGTACGGAAGACGAACAGACTGCTAGAAGTCTTGTGTACACCGAGAAATTGAGAAGATTTGTAGTGGATTTAGTTTATCAACCTGGGGCTTTACTGCCTGTCAATTCCTATGATGCCAATACATACTGCTTTGTTTAACAATTTAATTTGTCAAACATTATATGATTATTATTATGTGATTCGAAATTATAGATTGGAAATAAATCGGGGCTTGCATAAGCAAGTGAAAGCTCACCTTTAATACAAGCGTATATCACTTTGTTCATATGAAGAGCCATTTCAGGACTTTCTATTCCTATTTATTACATCCAAAGCTAACAACACTTTATTTTAATTTGCTCACAGAGTTGCCTTTTGTACGTCTTCTTTGTATGACAACTTCATTAATTATAGGTTTTGCATGCGAGAGAAACTGAACTTTCTCCGTGGCAAGCTAACGAGTGTTTCGTATTACCCAAAACTGTAAACTTTTGAGCCAAGTTGGAGCAAAACAAAATTCGGTTCCGGTTGTAAAGAGTAAAGATTGCTCTGTCTGATTTTGAAATTACAATTTTGTATTCAAGTTTAAATATTAGTAAATGTTCTGAAATGTTGTCCTCAGTATTAAGAGTTCGGAGTATTGTAATACCAAGAACAGTTGCTGTCGTCAATTGGCCGGCTCTAAGAACAAGTCCAGACAGATATTTTCAGACTTGTTCTAAATCATTGGGACTGTTCGGATTTGGGAATCCACATGAAGAGCCAATGATAAAAAGAATTGCTAGGAAGTTTGGGTGGAGTGAATCGTCCAAAACGGTCAGTAATTTATGATATAGTATAGTTATGCAGAATTTTGTATTGTTGTTATATGGTGGATAAATTATTGTATTGTTTGTTTTTAGTATCTTAAAGCTAGTGGTTATCTAATGTACATCAAAGTAGCGGACGAGGTGAACTACTTAAACTTTTTCAATCGTGAGTATATTCAGTATGTGTTCATTCATATCACATATTTAAAATAGAGCTTAATATAAATTTATAATATTATATGTATCTTTCGTGCAGAATGCCAATTTGACGACACATTTATGTCCTGGTTCTCAGTGGTCGAGCTGCATCTGTGGATGCTAGGAGCACGACTAATGCAAGAAGGACGAGATGGCAGAATTGTTCGAAATTCAATGTTTCAAGCATTGTGGGAGGATTGTGATGCCAAGTCAAAGAAACTGGAGGGTGCCCTGGCTTCTGCACGAAAAAGACAAATTAAAGAACTGGGTGATCAATTTCAAGCCACTCTTATTTCTTATGATGAAGGCCTTCAAGGGAATGACATTGTCTTGGCAGGTAGTGTATACATACGCAGTGACATAACTATTATCACTTATCAGATTAGTTGTAACTAATACCGACTTTGATAGGCGCACTCTGGCGAAGACTTTTGAAAAGAGAGAGTCAGATAAGCCGAAGTCCTGAAGAATTACTGCGAGACACACTCGCTTTAGAAATGCTAGTCTTATATGTTCGGTCTCAATACTATAATCTCAATGAGCTGGGGAAGTTGCAAGTACTGCGGAGAAAGTTTGAATGGACTCCATTTGACAAATCTATATTTACAAGGGTGGATAAAGTGGGGGTATCCATAATAAGAAAATCTGCATAGTATTGTCCCATTAATGTAGGCGCATTTTTATTTCAACGTCTTTGACGTTGTCATTCTTCTTTGCAGATCTTTGACATATTAAATATTATAAATAAATAAATAATGAGCTAACAATAAATATAAATTGTAAACGAAACATAGAATGCACAAATGCAATTTGATAGAAATACCCAGATCTAAACATCTAAATCTACTAAAATCGATTTCCATCATCTGAAATTAATATTAAAAATGATGAGAGTAGCCTAATAATGTGAAGTTGCCCTTTTTTCATGAAGACATATTTATGTATACTAAATAAACTTGGTAATAAAATTAAAAATATTGATAGACAAATTGAATATCTTCTACATAAACGATTTTATAGTCGAGGTTATAAATTAAAAACGACTCCTTCAAGCTGTAGCATTTCATCTATTTTTTCTTCTTTGTTTTAGTGGTGGGTTGTAATGTTTTCTGTCCTGCCAGCGTCTTAGAATTCCGCAAATTCCTTATACTGACCCTTTTTAAAACCTCTGCCGCTTCAACATTACCAGCCAACTTTCCAACATTAATAGCCAGTTTCCTATTCTTATTCTTGGGAGCAAGGACACGATCATCAGTCAGCTTTGATTTCATCTAAATTTAAAAATAAACATACTGTTTAGTGAATGTATAACCACGTGTTTAATCTTTAATGATCCTTAATTTATAGAGCGTACTTTTGATCCCAATTCTGCACGTTCAACTGTCTGGGAATTGTACAAGGCCGGTGCTACATCAGATGAGTCGACTGAATCCATACAAGAGGAAGTGTTAATTTCTCCATTTTGCCCTATTTCGTAGTGATCATCACTAATACCCGTAGCAGAACCAGAACTGACTCCACTATCTGTTAGATTGCTAATTGTTTCTTGGTACTGGTCACCGTCATATTCTAACGAGTTTGATCCAAAATTATGAACATTATTGGTAGAAACATAGTCGCACTCCTTATCAGGATCCATTGGCACATGTGTTGCGAACGTATCATTTTCCACTTCTTCGATGCCATTAAGTTGTGCTGATACAAGTGTCGTTGGCAGAGACTGCTTCATTTTAGAATGTGGTGCGTCATCGTCACATTCCATAGGCTGATCACCGGGAACATTGGAATTAACGTCAACATTAGTAGTAGACTGGAACATTTCCATATCCTTCAATGCATACATATTTGGTAAAGTGGTCGGATTCGAATTAGTATCCTCGACTGGTTCACTAAATAGCGGATGGATTTTAGACTCTGATGGCTTTTTATAAGAATTCCTAATTTCTATTCCAATTCTGGGAGGCTTATCAGGAAAACTTTCGACACGGGCTGAACATTCTACAGTAAGATGATGATACAGCTCTTCAGGTGATTGACATATTGTGTAGCACTGAGAACAAGGGAATTGTGTATCAGGAGTGGAAGAGGTGCACCGAGGTTCCTGCTCAGTGGAACAACCTATATATAGCAATAATGGGTATTAGTTATCAATTATCTTTAGAAATATAGGTTTGGGTCATTAGCAACTTCTTACCATTTATATTATAATTAGCCTCATTGTCCGAGCATTTCAAAGAACTTTGTTTTATACAATCCGGAGCGTCCCTTCTGTGTTGTCGTAAGGCTTTCTCGGTGGTGAACACGGTTTTACCTGTAAATCCAGAAGGTTTTATACTAATATAATAATAAATTATTATTATTAATAAAATTTAAACGATAATTATCGTATGCATACGATTAAACTTACAAATATCACAAATCTCCGGAAATTGGTTTGTACTATTTTGCATCATATTGCGTTGTGCTAAATCAATTTGAGCAGTTAGATGTCTAACTATTTTTTCAATTCCTCTAGCAGATCCTGTACAGATTACTTTTCCGTCAGGTCCCAACATGGCAGTATCACGATCTAATCCGGCTCGATTATCAAAAACTTTATTTGTCGAATCACAGACAGATCTATCCGTCTCAATTTTGTTTTGAAACATTACAGAGTCATTTCTTCCAGAAATTGGATGCAAAGCTAGTTTAATTGTAGCTGGCGCATTACCCTCTTCTTCACGCTCGTCGTTTAATTCTTGTATATTTTGATATAACGATGCAGTAGGTCCTGGTTCTGCATCGTCCTCTAATCGTGTACTAGCTGTAGTTGAAGTAAAGTCTTCATCACCAACAGCATGTCTTTCGCCGTCATTTTGAGACATCTTTTTAGAGGGTGAGGCAACGACGTAATACTGTAGGCTGATTTCCTGTGAAGGGTTGCTCGAATTTTGAATAAACTGGGTACATCCATTCGCTGCAGCCGGATGAAACAGGGATTTACAGTAGTTAAGTTTGTGTGATATAAAATTTGGCAACGAACGGAAAAGATTGCGGCATAAGCGACACTCCATAATTAAATCGCATTCGTTGGTCAGTAAATGTTTCACCTGAAAATCGCATTAATTAAACATGAATAAAAATATTATTAAGTAATTACACAGTGGAAAATTTTATGGTCCATACTTTTGGAGTTGATTTTTGAACGGCTTGTGATAACGATGAAAATCCGTGCAACCGAACATCGTGATGAACATTTAACAAGGATTTGTCAGATGTCGGTTTCTCAACAGCACCAACAACTGCAGGTTTAACATTATTGTTTTTTTCGCGAACAGGCGGCATAGAATTTCCATTATTTACGTTCCCTTTGATGGCTTTTGATTTGGAAGATATTGATTTTTGATGTGGGTTAATTTTAGTACTATTAGAGCTGGATGAGCTAGCGGATGGAATGACCTTAGCGTTAGTGTTAACGGATTTGGAAGTTTGTGTTTTCAATTGTTGTTGCTTTTTCGGTTTAGTAGATGCTGGAGTAGTCGAAGTAGCCGTAGTAGTACTAGATTTTTTTGCCTTTGCTGCTAAGATTGGTTTAGAATGTTTGGAGCCACCTGCTCCACCAGTTTTGCGTTTAATCAATGTCGTGGCCACTGTTTTCCCTGTTGCTTTCTTATTCGTCGTCGGTGTTTTCTTCACTTTCAATGCTACAGTGGTCAATTTGCGAGTTTTTGATTGTGCACCACCTTTATGATTGGTGTCTATATTAGTTTTCTTTCCCATCCTTGCTGAGCACTGATTTTAACAACAAATTGTCGGAAAAACTAATATTTTCAATGCATATCCAAACGTGACATACACAGCACAAGTCTTGTGCCTGTATAGCCTGTAGTTGCCTCGTTGACGACAGACCACACCAAGGTGGACTTTTAAAAGATTATACAGGTGATTGAGTCTTTGTAAATAAAACAACACCTAAATTTAATATTTAAGGAACGAATAACAAATAAATTGTAATAAATAACCTGAAAAATTAGTTAAAATAGGATTTGCTCTCTCACCTACGTCACATCTACTGTTAAAAATACGGACAAGCACCAACCAGTTAGCAGTACCAGTCAGCCATTTTCAATACTTCAGACTTGGCAATGCCATATTGTTGTTTTCGCCTAGTGTAGCTGATTTGTAGCGATTTGCCAATAGAACCTATTTAAACAAGAATATTAATTTCTTATATTTGTATCACATATTAATATTTATTATGAATTACTTACTTTTAGAGCAAGCAAATGCAACAACAGACACAAACAGATACGACCTCAATGCAACAAGAGTTCATCCTTGACTCCTTGACCCACGTCTGACCCGTACGTAAATCTATTCGCTGCTACTACACCATTGCCGTCCCTATTAAAATAATAATTTGATAGAAAATAAAAATATAGTTCTTCAAAATTGGAATCCAATAACTCAGCTGCTTGGCCGTTCGATCCCACTCTCACTATTCTTTTCTTGTCTGTTTGTGCTTCCTACAAAGTCACAAGTATGTGTATATCCCTCGTCCTTTCTCGCTCCTCGGCACCGCACTACTGACGTCTAACTCCAAGTACATGAGTGTTGTCTGTTGGTGAATTTTGATGATCATACAAATTACAAACAAAACCACCTTCATTTCAAGAAATTATAAGAAATCATGTTTAATATGGTTGGACAAAATTATTATTACTATTGCAAAAAGTGCACAATTAAAACATGTGGATTAGGTTCAATATTATAAATCTAGTAGGCATAATGCCATCCATTAGAGGTACCCGATGATGCGGAGGCCGAGGCCCCAGAAAATGATGCCTGTAGATTTCCAGATCCGATAGTTCCAGAAATTGCTTGAGCATTGGCATTTGATTGACTGGATGATGGACGGTAATAATAATTGTCAGGTCGTCTTCCAGGGTATTGCTCACGGTAATAATGGGGGTAAGGGTTGTATTGGTGATAATTGTAAACATATTGGTTATTGCCTCCGTTTCGATTTCGAAAAAGTTTCTTCAAAATTGGCGATCGCTTTGGTCGGTGACTGGTATCTGCATAACAAGTTGTCATAATTAAAGAAGTGATTTTAAAATACAATTCGGGATGTCTCAGTTATGTACATACCTGTTTCCACTATGAAAGAAGAATGGACTTCTGTATTTTCAGATGCATGTACAAGTTTTAGTAGAGAATACAAAAATATTATTATGCAATAAACAAATAGAAATTTCATGCTGATGAAATTACTGTTATTTTATATTTCAATTTCCTGGTAAAGTTCTTTCTACTTCTATCCCAATTTAGTAAATGTAATTTTAATCAAATGGACAAACATTTATATATCAACTAAGAAGCAACATTTTCTAACTCTTTCCATGATTTAATTAATTCTATTCGATTATTGTCATTAACAAACTCGGAATAAATTGATTACTAATTAGTGCATATGCTTATAATCTCACAAAAACAAGGAACAGTTGATCATTCATTACCAGAACAGCCAATAAAGCACTAGGAACTAAAAAAATCTTTGGTGTGAATCAAGGAAATTACCGAACTTGGATATGATTTGTGAATGAATATAGAAGATTCGGATTACTAATTCGATTGGAATAAAATTATGATTAAGTCAAATGTGTCAATAAGTATCCAAAATGCTTCTTCTATCCCCTTCCCCATCTACCTACATAACCCTTCCAGACAGGTAACTGATCGGGGACAGTAGAAAATTATCTGTTGTTGTATGAAATCGTAGGCAATGGGAATTCTTCAATTAACCTTAGCATAGTTTTGTATGAAATACATAAATAATACATAAACAAATAATACATAAATACTTAATATGCCCATTGATTGTACAGAAACTTTCTTTCCTGGCTTTCATTTATACTGATACACGGGAGAATAAGAAATTCATATTTTTCAACTAATGCATACAAATAATGTACATACTTGGACAAGCAGAGTTAGTAAATAAGGCTACAAAATAATTTGTCCTTGTTTCCCTTGTTCACTTCACACTAGCATATGGCCACCATATTGCTTAAAAATAGTCTCAATTTTGAAGAATTCAAGGATTTCCACAACTTTCACCCCTTTCTCTGCTGGTCTCAAATACAGATAGAAGTACTCTCTGAAAGAAAACTATTCAATGACGGTTCTATATGTTAAATGGGGATTACAGATGATGACGTATTGGACTGTGCTGTGGTTCATAGCCTAAATTAGTGAAAAATTAATGATATTTGGCTTATGTCTTATTGTGAGCAATTGATTGATATACTATATTTGCATTTATTTATTGAGTATATTACAGAAAACCGGATTCAACAAATAAATAACTACATAATATTATGTGCGTGTTTCTTGTAGAAATAGAATATATAGAATACTTTAAATTATAAGTTAATTACAACCACTCAGCAATAAACCTGTATGAATATCAAAATTCGACAAAAGATAGTTTAACTAATTGCAAACTGTGAGATCGGGTTGTTCTTAAGTGTGATATTGATATATTGATAACAACTATAATTCTAACACACAAGGATGGGGAGAGTGTCTCCTGCAAAATATTATATAATTTGTGCTCAAACCTTCAAGTAATTTCTCGAAGAGTTTGGCGAAGTTATGATATGTACTGTTTCCTGTTTTGTTCTTAAGTTTCTATTTCTGAAACCTGGGGGAGGAGGGACCCGAACAGCATACTGTCCTTCCGAAGGCAATGCGAGCACTGCAAAAATATGTACAATCTTTCTTATGTTCTCGGAATTCTGTCTGACATAAAGATTATAATAAGAATAAATAAATTCTTACGTTCATAATCTGTATTTCTCCATGTGTAGTACCTATCCAGGTTTACTTTGTCATATTTGTGTGGCAATGCGCACACGATTCCAAGCGATATCCCAACAATTATTAGGGGGCAAAGGATATTATAATTCCGAAACATTTGTAAATTATTGCTTGAACCTCGTCTGGATCTAACTTGAATTGCATACAGTGTGTTAGCTTTAAGAAAATTGTTCCTGATTTCTTCAAATCTGTGTTGTCTTAATCTTATAATTTCACTCACAAACTGTGAAGGATGAAGCGAGAGCTGCGTTATTTGGTTGATGGTGATTTCCACTACTCTACTTTGGTAATGAACTGTGAGAAAACAGATTAATAAGTAGTTTATTATAAAAGAAACTTGCATGGTCGAACTAACTGGCATCTTCATTTGATCAAATATACGTGCGTCAGATTAGAAATGAAGATGATCTGGATTCATGTACATAAGATATGAAATATGAAGAATCATGCCACTCATGTTGTCGATGGAGTCGTGACCAAGTATTATTGGTGGATGATGATATTTAAGTAGTTAATGTTGTCTGCTACTATACGCAGGATTAACAAATGAACAACATTGGGTCAGGTCATATCTTTGGATTTAAATTTAGGATGCGCTATCGTAAATAATCACGAATGGCTTGTGCCAAACTGAGACATTGTAATATACATTATTAAAAATTGTGTTTCAGTTTTACACTAATTTTCCTGAGTTTTAAATGAAGTATCATATCCATGTACTCATCGTAATAAGCTCAACGAATAATAATGCTTTGTGGAAATCCGGAGTAAGGTCATCAAGTTTCGTCCAGATTTTTTATAAATTTCAATGAACATGCAAACAAAATTCCCATTGTATCAATCGAATGTAAAAATATAACTACGTATGTATTGCTGTACGTGTGACTTCCTGTCCTGTTATTTTGTAAACAGAGATGAAAGATGAAGGTCTCTAGGAAAAAATTTCCTCAACTTTGAAAATTGAATTATACCAGAACTGTACACTTTTCTAGTTTCAAAATATGTTTTTAAATTAAACGTGCAAAAACATTGTAAAAGGGCGCAAATATTCCATAAATCAATTAGCCCTCGTCTAAATCCGTTATATATTGTAATAAAAAGACGCCTCAGTTCCACAACTTCCAATTTACTGATTCACGATTTTGACTAATTTATGATTACGTCACAGACTAATCTAACGCTAATGTGGCAATTTATTTAAACAAGCATGTGCCGAAACAGTAAACTTTCAGTGTCATGACAGGGAAAATAACGCTGCGAGAAATTAATTGACTCCGCCGTGAGTTATTATCCTTTCCTTCGGAAGTGCACCTCATTTTGAAACTCGGACGTGAAACAAAAAATAAGTTACGGAAGATGCTTTGTGTATTTCACTCATGTATTCATTTGACAATCTCATTTGTTCTTCTCACGCGTTTCTGTCACATTAGATTGTATTGTAAACACAAGATTCCAAAGCCATCCGAATTTTCCGTAATGTGTACAATCTTACTTTGCCATTTATTCCACAAAATTTCTACGGAATGTCATAAGAATGGAGTTATGCAAATTTTTTGCAGCACTTTCAAGTACACCATGAAATTTAAGTTACCAAACATGACTTTATTTCATGCTGTTCCATTGGCTACAGTCTAGAAAATCTTGAAAAAGAGGATCTCAACATATAAACATAAATTATTATTATACTGTACTACAGAAAAATCGACTCGATATGCCTACACGTCTATAAAGTCAGTCATGATAACTCCCGAATTCGGAGGTATAAAACCTAGAGAACTGCACTGCACTTGCATCAGTCCACAGTCCGCAGTTTCATTTAGAAGGAGAGAATTATATACAATTTAGCCTGTTGCCTGTTTAGCCCTTTTCGTTGAATTTCGCTTAATTTTTGGCCATAAGGCCAATATGAATAAATATCTTGTAAGTGTAAGTTACTACTTGTTCATATGCTATTGCGCATTGGTTTATTGCTTATCTTGGTAATAAAGACTGAATAAGTCATAAGTTATTGATTTTGTATTATTTAGGCATTTTCATTCTTATTGTCATCATCACTTGTCATTGCTGATCCTAAAAATGAGTCAAAACTTGGAGAACATTCGCTTATTCCCAGTTCGAGAAAAGGCCGGGGTAGTCTTACCGGGGGGAAAAGTGTGGTCGTGATACCCACTGGTGAAGCTGTACGGTTAAAAATAATCGACATTTAGCATACCATTATGTCCTATTGTTGACTTCTCACCAATTTACAGAGAATTTTACCAAAAATATACCTCACGGCAGGTGTAGCTACTTCTTCAAAAATGAAGGGAGGTGGGGGTGGAGGTGGAGGAGGTATGTAATTTGTTTTAAAACGAAGGATGTGTTGTAATTTATATACATAGGTGGTGGTGGATGGGGTCAGAATCTCGGAGGCGGTGGAGTTAGTGGGTGGGGTCAAAATATGGGAGGAGGAGGTGGTAGTGGATGGGGTCAAAATTTTGGAGGTGGCGGAATTGGTGGGTGGGGTCAAGGTTGGGGTGGCGGAATTGGTGGAGGACAAGGTTTTGGAGGTAGTGGGTGGGGTCAAGGTGGAGGAGGAGGAGGTTGGGGTGGCGGTGGCGGTGGAATGGGAAATGGATGGGGAGGGAGTAGTGGGGGAGGTTGGGGTAAGTTATAATGTGAAATAATAATAATACACGAAATTGGTGTTTAATTTTGAATGATTGAAAGGAGGTGGTGGAGGAGGTGGTTGGAAGAGCGAATGTGAAGATAAGAAGGCAGCCAAAGCCAAAGCAAAGGTGTGTATTAGTGTAATGTGTATGAATATGATACCAAACGAATATTTTGATTTCTTTCGTTGGTTGTAGGCTAAAAAGAAGAAGGCGAAAGCCAAACAGAAAGCCATGAAGAAAGCTATGAAGAAAGGTGGTGGCGGTGGAGGAGGATGGGGTGGAGGTTTGCAAATTTAATTTCGAAATTTTAAGTTGAATGTGAGAGCCATATGCTAAACTTGTGCAATATCTATCCTTTCAGGTGGTGGCTGGGGACCTCCTGGAGGTATGTACACTTATATAAATATTTGAACTTTCAAGCTTGTAATAACTCCTTAATTTAATGATAACTTCAAGGTGGTGGAGGTAAACAAGGAGGGAGTGGCGGAGGAGGTGGGGGTTGGAATGGGGGAGGTGGAGGATGGCGATTGGACGATGAGCCACTAGAGGATTTGGACAATCAGCTTGACAGTGAAGAAAGTTCTGAAGAAGTTTGGCCAAACAGTTTACCCCGAAACTCTAGATTTGATGATTCGTTTGCAGGAAAAAAGTACGACTTGTTAGAGACTTTCCCTTTCCTGATAAATGTTGGACAGATTCATGAGGCAGCAAACTCTCAGAAATCCGATGACGATAAATCTCCCACAAATGAACAAGATCTCAGACGCTCAAAATCTACTATTCCAGCTTCAATACTGGGTAAAAGTTTTGGGGCTGACAACTCTGAGCTACCACAAACTGTTCAGTTGACACTGGTTTGTCCACAGGATGGTGAAGAAAACGCTTCCTCCTCAATGTGTTATTATACATTGTAACTTAATTAATTCTAACTTTTTCTTGGTGGTGGTTATAATATAAATTTCAAAGATTATAAATAAAAGTGTTTATTTAAAAAAAAGATTTCGTCTTATCAGAGCGCATATAAGCATGGGCGAAAGATGTGGATGTACATAATTGTATTATAAGTATATTATTTATTTTGTCAGTTCAAAGTTCAAATTCAGGTACACAAATAGCTGCGGAATAAATTTATCCGTGATGTCCGTGACCATATCCCCCATGACCATATCCTCCATTACCTCCATAATGGCCTCCTCCATAATGACCTCCATGATGACCTCCTCCATAATGACCTCCATGATGACCTCCTCCATAATGACCGTGCCCATGTCCATGCCCGTGTCCGTGATGATGTCCATGATGATGTTGCGGTGACCGTCGCACTCGAGTTAAGGAGTCTTGTTCTGCTATAGAGAAAACATATTTTATTAAATTACCAAAAACACTGATTAAATGTCAACAATGGCGAACCTTCATGACTTTCGCTGGAGTGACCATCATGATCGTGAACAGGTGCAGTAAATGGTGGGCCCGGTGGAGGAGACACGACGTACGAATGAGCTACAAGTATTTTGACAAATCTGGATCAATCCATTTTATTATATAAAAACTTTTATTCTTACCTCCATTAGCATAAACTTTTCCAAAAAAATCATCGGGGTTTACATTCCCAGGACTCAGACTAAATGGCTGAACTGTATCCTCGTTAGGATTCAGAACAGGAACAGCGTTTCCAAGCGTGTTCACGATCAATATCACAATCCCTACTAGGAATGACTTCATGGTGCAGTTTTGAAAATAAAGTTACTCTTTCTTCAATCAGTGCAAAGCTGTGAATGACTATAATATCGGAAATGAGGTTCCTTAAAAAGGATCCACACAGACCAGGTGGAACACCCTTCCAAGAAATGAACTCCATGAACCGTCAGTCAATAAAACATACCAAGATATAAATACAATTTCAAATTATACACAGGATGTATAAATACTTAATCCCGGTAGACTATTTTGATACCTGCAGCATACGCGTATAGGTATGAGCATATATCTGTATATGATGATGCTTGTCCCATGAATTCAATAACCTTTTCTCTTTTAAATTCCATTCATTGTCAATAGTATCAAGATAAACAGTGCTTTAACCTCTACCAGGAACTCTAATGATTTGCAGCTCACAATAAGTCCTACGGCAATTCTACCCGATCTGGCGTCATCATCATCGCATATCGCATTATTGAAGCCATCATATCTTGTCCTTGTCGGTGCATATGACTTGTTTACTGTGATGGTTAGCAGGAACGATTCCACTTCAGAAGTCAAATGTCATCGAATTTAATGGCTTCCTTGAAACTTAAAGTATTATCAAACTTAAAATACGCCAAATCGGATGAGCAGAACCGTTTCTAGAGGTTGATCGTGCGTAAAGATAAAACGAAATTGTGACTGACAAGGTCCATAAAAGTTAGTCGTGACTTCCTGGGAAAGATGAAAATTCGGAATTTGCTTCCGACAACTGCAAATGACTCACAAATACATAATTAGCTGGAAATTTCCAGAAATTTTATCAATGTAGGGAGACTAAAGTTAGCATAACACAGGGGTTGACTCATAAATTATACATATCATAAATCATACATTTATGATGTATGTATAAATGATATAGATATTAGTCGAAATATCCACGAATGTAGGATTTTTTTGGGAAATCCCGATTCATTAATATATGGGTTTGTTTAGATGTACATAGAAGATAGATAGATAAATATATTTACCAAAAAGTCAGACTCTTCATTCGAATAAACCTAGACTTTATACTTTAATGGTCGCTGAAATCCTTTAGTCCTGTCGTAAACAATATAAGTGTGTATGCTGAGTGGATGACATTCAATTTTGTATACTTTGTTTATCAAAGATATATTAACATGAGCTGCTTACGTATTCCAACCTTAGGTAAATGGCAAACGAAATGCATCATGAAGAATTCTTATAAACATTATAAAAAATCCTCTTATGTAATAATTGCAAATACAGTAGATCTGGTTGGGTTAGCACAGCGCTAACACTTTTGTCTGAGGAAGCGTGGACTACTGCATTATATTAAGTTGAAATGCAAAGTAAATAAGAACTGCTGCATTAACTGAAGCAAAATATTTGAGGAATACACGTAAGAATTGGTTGAAGGTTGTGTTTAAGGTAGTTTCATCATCAACTAATTACAGAAATGAGGTTATAAATGAGGATCTATATCTGTAAGAATTGACTACATACATTAAATTCTCGTACTCTGTAGTGTCCCAGAGTCATTGGTATTTTACCCTATGTTTGAATTTTTCCGAATGTAAATGAGATTGGAAACTAATACCAATAGACACTTAAAAGAAATTACTTGTCAACCTACAATACTAAATATAATAAGTCATTGAGATTTGCAAGCAAATCATCTTGAGATATACATATTTTTTAATTACTTGATTTTAGACCTGTCCGGCTTGAATAAATAATTCAAATAATGCCATACTTATTTTACCTCACTGTTACGCGTAACAGTAATTACAATTTGAACAAGAGTTATAGTTGCATCACTATTATCTCGTTGAAATGCTACATGAATGCAATACTACTTTTTGAAGCATTTTATACCAACTTTGTTTTTGATTCTGATTCTGACGTGAGATAACTCGATATTAAAACACATCGAATGTAGAACTAAAAATGGTAATGAATTGTTCAGTAAAGATTAAGCTCACTTCTATGCATAACGTATCTATGCGTATTACAAGTCTAAATCACTGTCATTGTTTGCCCTCTGTCTGGACTTCCCTCAAAGTGCTGCAAAAATTTGTATTTTAATAAAACATGGGGGTGAGTATAATGGCAAGTCATGCGAATCCTTCTTTTGGAAGTTTGCAACATCTCCAGGTACTCTCAATATCTTTACATTTTTTGCCTCTTTTTATAACTTGATTCCATCGCAGAGTAATAAAACTTGGTCGCAATTGACAAAACATTGCAGAGAGGAATTAGCAAACACAAAAGTAGCAAGAATTGTAATTCCTTATTCATTTCAAGCTCAAATCATAGTACTATCATTTGTTATTTCATTCGTGCAGATAAAAATAATACAAGAATATGCATACATTAAGATTTCTTTGCATCCTCGGATGCGTAGCGTCAATTATATCGTCTCCTCTTCAACAAACCAGTAAAGATACACATTTATTACCAATCTTTGCAAATCCGAAATTATTCAAGTGGTTTCAAATCGGTTATTTAAAATCAGTTTTTTCTCTGGTGTAGGGTACCGCAGAGCAACAGATGATGCTGAGGACAATGCAACTGGAATTGGCGCAGGAGCTGCTGCTGGTATCGGAGGTTAGTTTGCATTTTTTTTAAATAAGCAGGAGATCAATAGATTTCATATGAAAACGACAAAACTCAGTTCTATTTATTGGTTGAGGGGACGGCCAATTTAAAATAACTTTGAATTGCTTGTTGTCAAAAGCAGTATACAAATTTTAGGGAGAAATTAATCAGTCAATGAGACTACAAAATCATAATATAATTAACGTTAGGAACTTTGGTGGGATATAAAATATTATTGACGCGAGTAAGGAGATCCACTTTGATGAGATGGGGACGAGGACTGGCTGCCTCCTGCAAAGAAACCTCCTGGTCCACTACTTCCCCCACCTCCATAATGACCCCCTGAGCTACCTACGGGGCTGGATTGTTGGTAGTAGCCGCTGCTACCGCCCGGATATGACCCAGATGACTCTGGTCCTCCTCCTCCGCCTCCTCCAAATCCTCCTCCACCTCCACCTCCACCAAAGCTGCCTTGATCATATTGTCCCGGTGGTCCACCGGCCGTGATCTAAAAAAATTATTAAGCATTATATAAATCACGCCAATGCTTTATCAATCCACATTTTGATGATATTTTATAGCAGTGATGTTGATACTATTTTATTAAGTACCTGATAACTCGATTCTTGAGGGGCACCTTGGGATCCTCCATAATAGTCTCCACCACCTCCACCTGATGAAGATGGGCTTCCTCCACCCCCACTAAAATAACTCCCCCCTTGACCTCCTTGACCTCCAAAATAATCCCCCTGTGCGGTTTGAGCCTGTGGGGGTGGTCCTTGTTGAGAACTGTGAAATAGTCAAGGATATTAATTGAAAAGATTTATGGAAATTAATATGTAATTAATGAAATGATTAATTTTACCCTGATTGAGATGGGCGAAGAGGTCTACGTCCTGGGGGTGGACGACCATATTGTCGCTTCTGTCTTATTTGAACTGGTTCTGGAAAAACATAGCGTCTCATGTGAGCAAAAATTGTTTTATCGTATATTCGTATTGGACCTACCTTTAACATCTTCAGTTAATACAACGACAGGGACAATTTTTACGGGTTCTTGAGCCCCCAGATCATTTCGACCTTGATGGGTCTGATAGTTTTCCGAGTTGGTGGGGAAAGCGGAAACTGCTGCAACTGCTACAAGAACCAGCACAGTGGAAGCTAATCTTTGGTTCATTTTAGCAGACTTGACTTAGATTACTATAAAAAAAATAATTGTAAATCTCTGAATGGAGATCAACAAAATGGGAAACTATGCAAAATTTGGAGGCCCAGTCGACCTGAGCCAGATAAAAATGGGAGTGAGATTTCACGTTTATTTCACCGGCTTTTATACTCGCAAGTCACAAGTCGTAATGTGATGGGATTCGAAAACTTGATTTCTCTCTCCTCACACCCTATAATCCATCCCTACTGCTGCGACTGAGAAGAAATAGTATGAAGCGATCTCGGCTTAAAATTGAATCTTTTTTATTATTTTATAGATTTGCTTATTTAACTCCCTGCTTATCCCCGTTCAGTTGTTTAGTTGAAGTCATTTCTGACATTGTTAGAAGAGCAGTAGAGTCGAGTTATGTGGGTTTTGCTGGTTGCTTCGTTTAATTTTTCAATTTGAAGGTTATTATTACAATCTCACATACGCCACTCCACCACGGGTTGGTTGGCTGTCTTGATGGTTGCTTTTATTCGTATTTCTACTCCTCCCAACTCATCATCAATTATCAATTGAGAATTTAGCGCAGAGAAGTCACAATATTTTATATCTGTTATCCGACTTACACGGCGCAGTTTTTAGTAAGGTTTATTGCATTACTGCGACTGCGAGACAGAAAAGAAACTCTTTATTGTTAACGTACATAGTTGGTTCAAATTTAAGATTGAAGCTAAAACAGGGGAAAAGAATATTATCTAAAACTAGAAGGGGACAAATGAGGGCCAGCATGCCAGCAATATCGTGCAACCGAGATAGTTAACCATCTAACCTTTTCAAAATTGGATGTTTTATACTTCATGATGATACAAGGAAGGAAAAGACCATAAAAATTTTACCGTTTTAAACTCGATCTGATTCTTCTGTCATGTCACTCAATGCTTGTTAAACATCTTATAATATTACGGCCAACTATACGAACCTTGTTCTTAAATAAACTAAATTTGTAGCCGATTGTTGTGGCACATCTTGCATACACCAACTATTTTTTAAAGTACTAAAGAAGAGCTGATGTATCTCGGGTAAAAACTTAACTTGCAATCTGTACTTCTAAATTGACTGCATTCACGAAGCGATTTAAACATAGTTCATTATCTTGCGCAGTGATGATAGGACGTGGTGCATCACAAATGCAAATGCAATTAATGGGTTTTTATTTCAGGTATGTATGAGTTTCGGACGCTAATATACAGAGTAAAGGATAACGAGGTCTCATTATGACACACGCTTCTTTGGTTTCATTTAATCCATCCTATTATTCCTATGATATATATCATACTTTGGTAAATAGTATTAAGTAATTTAACTGTACTGTTTTTCACAGCTTAATAATATATAATTTAAGCCAAGTAATTAAACATGTTATACAATCATAATTGACTTGAATTATTTTCTTATTCAATTTTCAATGACATGGTTTATTGTTTGCAGGACTTGGAAGATCGGCTGGCATCGGAAACTTTCAAGCCAACCCAAGAAACAATCCATACCTTCCATTTGGGGCTTTTGCTGGTCTAAATCTTGGACAACAGGGTTAGATTTTTAACTCTTTTCACATGTACTCGTTTTGAAAACACTAAAAAATGACAAAACACGATTTGCGACACCAAATCTAAATTCAAACCTGATTTTCCGGCTTGTGGTGGTTTACACAGAGCAAAACAAGAGTGGATATATACGATACATATATCTCAGTCGTATGCAAAGAAATATGGATTGCTCTTTGATGGATATATGGACATAAATATCATCATAACTTACACTTGAGACAACAATTGCATTATTAGAGCAGTATCATATTGTTTATTTGTACACTTTCAACTTTCTGTGAAATTCATGCAAGTTTTGTGACATTGAAAATTGACACGAGCTAAATTATGTTTTGATTCTTTACACTTTTATGAGTAAACTTTTGCATACGGAAATGAGATTGTGAGATGAAGACTTCTCGAGTGCCGGTGAAGTTTATGAATATTTTGCAAGAATAATAAATAACTCTCAATGTTGAACATATATACAAATACTGTGCACGAGCTCACATATATATATCAAATAATTTAAAGTAATTGTTTGTCTCGTATCTGTAATTGGGTCTTGTCTTTGTGTGAACTATGAATGTGAGACCGTGACTTTGACATTTGTAAATGGCAATAAATGTCATTATCTTTATCCTCATCTCACGATGAGGATGAGGAACAATGAAGAAGTTTGTGCCACTTGGACTTACTTTTCAACATGACATATGTTGACTTTGCTTTCTAGTTGTAATCTAAGTTTAATATGATATTATTGATTGGCCCTAACTTGGTGAATTTCATTAGTTGATGATGATGAAGATTCTTATTTGGACGAGGGTGAAATCTACAAAAGTACTCATTCTTATTCTTACAGAAACTAGTTGCATATGCAGGGTAAATTTTACAATCCGTTTACACTGTGCCGTATCTCCTTCTCATCTAAATTGAGTCAAATTGTGAATTGAAAGCACTCAAGTATGAGCATGCAAAATTACATCCTTTAAAGCTACCGTGGCATGCTTTTATTTCTAATAATGCTTTTAGCAAATGGTATATGATAGTTTTAATGGTTAGAGAGCAAGATGAGAAGAAGATTCAATTTAAGAAAAATGTAATTTCAGATGATGAGAGAATCGGTGCTGGCTGTTCTGGCTTAAACTGTGGATTTCAACTAGGAAATTTGGCAGCATCCACTCAGCAATTGTTTAATGCTTTTACCAATTCAAATTCTAACAGGTAAGTGTTTTATTAGTAGCAATAAAATGATAATTATTGGAATTATAACTAAAAGCATATCTACCCCGAAAAACTGACCACTCCGAAAAAACATTATAAAATTTTCAAAGAATTCTGTTTTTGGCTTAATGTTTCCCTTGTTCTGTTTATGTTATATGATTTATTTTTCAATTGTTTGTTTGCTTCAATTTCTTTAGCCATACCTATTTGGGTACTGCAATGAGGCAGCATGTTGTAGTTCTTAACTACTGCCTCATCTATAACGCTTTTATTTAAATCAGGTTCAAAGCTGGACAACGTTCCACTACCACGTTGGCCCCTTCCATAAAATCATTGGAAACTTTCTCAAATACACATCCCGGAATTAATGATATTGAAACATCTGAAACATTTTTAAGCCAAGTTACTTTAAGCGAGCGAGTGGACTCAGTCCGAAGTTTCGTCATTGACCTTTTCTTGGGCTTGCTTGATATGATGTCCTCCATATTTGGTGGAGGTAGTGGGGGTGGTCAATCTCTGACCCGTGAATCCGTGGGAAATTCTCCTTCAGCGTCGAATTTAAATAAGAACCACACCGTTTATCGTATCACGCTTGGACCACCGCCTACCAAATCCCCATCGCTATCTGAGATTTCTAGTGTGTCACCACTTTCTGTTAATAAACTTGCATAATGTATTTCCTAAATTATCTGTTCAAACTCTCTCTCTCTTTATTAATTCATCATGTCAAATATGTGCCGTAATGCTTTTAAATGAATAATGCTTATTGCTTATAAAGATTGGAATGGAAACTTTACTAAGCGAATTAAATGAAGTTGAGTGATTATTGAATTTATTTTATGCTATACTTAGAAAAATATTACGGCTTTCTCCAACTAATATTTTAGGGCCTGCTCCTGCTTATACTGTTATTTATTGTTGTATTATCGCAACTTTGAAATAATACTATTTTAAATTAATTAACAAAATGTAAATTTATTCTAACAATAATAGAAAGTAGATACAATGTAGTAGTCGTATTCTTATAGTATGCCTTTTTTATCATAACTTTCATGCTTTTGCCGACAATTAATCCCACCTTCACAGACGTCAAATTATAATGGGTCCAACCAACCGATGTACAATTGACGATAGAGTGAATACTACCCTCATTGGCGTCCATACAATAACAACAATGCATTTATTTGGTCCAACCCATTAGGACAATTTAACAATGTTAACAACCTTGGCCGATTTTCTAGTTCCGGATTTGACCCGTTGCGTCTACTCCAACGACCTTTAAACATGTTTCAACAATTCCAACAACGGTATGGACAAAATCGACCACAACCGGAAGATACCAAAACAGATGAGCATCAACAGCCAAGTATTGCGGATTTTGCCCGATTCGGAAACCAAGGAACAAGAAATGGACTTTTCTCTGGAGGTGCTTTCACCTCAAGTTTTGGCTCTGAGAATGGAAAACCCCCAGTTTTTCAATCGACCTCTGTTCATCTAGATGGTGATGGACAAGTTACCACAGTTGAAAGTGGTTCTGGAATGGCACCCAAGGTTATGACTGGCAGAATTGGTAACAATCCTGGCGGGGTCAATGGGGTTTTTGCCACATCTGGAACGAGAGTGGAGCCCAATGGCATTATTTCCAGCTTTAGAAATTTTGGGGCTTTGCAGTAGAGAAGTGTACGAATCGTGTACCATTTAAGCTCCTTATTTTGTTAAAGTTTGTTTGATATTTGAATTTCTCTATACATTTTAATTAATTACTTTCTCCATTGATTAAAACTATATCTATGTGCACACCTGTCTGTATCTTTTGGTAATCAGTTCTGAGTGAGAAATTCAGGAATGATATTTGGTGAAAATAAACAAGTTGTAATTCACAACTTTCCCTTGTTTAGCAATGACGTATAAAAACAAACAAAGTGATACAGTGTAATACATTGCGAGTTTATTCCTCCATAACAGTCAACAAGGTACTTTAGCATAATAATATCAACAACACTTCGTAACACTCCAAAATTATCTCTTATTATTATCTTAACATTTCCATCCATTTATGGACGGATTTTCTTCTTTCGGTACTCGTTTCAAAGTTTCACATTCATAGCACAGATCCATAATGTCAAAATCAGACATGTTATAATAGCTACCTTTCGTTCATTACAGCAGAATAATTAAATACTGGTTACATATTGTGCAAAAATAAAAAGCGTAAGTCCTTGCTCCAAAATCTAACAAGAAATGGCCATTTCATTAGCCATGCCATACAATTGTTGCAGGTTAAGATTTACTTAACTCAAGGCAAAATAAATGATATTTGTTAATGTTTGAATTAACAAGTGAAAAAATACTAATCTGATGAGATACATTATTGTTAGCAGCAATACCGACACCTCATATATCCACTAAACTCTACTGATCATGAACAATGACCAAAGATGTATCATGATCCCCATTTGACACGGCATTAACACTTCCGTTTTTCGGTAAGAATGGGCGAGCAGTTAGGGTGTCATCCTTGGTTATTGACGGCTTTCTGAGATGCAGAACTTCGAGAACACGTTTTCTCCCTGAAATTAATAATGACTGCGTTTACTTCCATTTTCTGGATTTATGCACAATAATCCTCTACAACACTAAATGCATTTTTGTTCTGATGATACATAAAAAATCAATAAATTAAATAATGACTTACACAAAAGAATGACTGAAATTAGCACGCCCTGTGGTGATGATAATAAATTATTAAATTGAGAATAACTCAAGCTAATTGATGGAGAACAGATTTTCATTATTCATAGCATCTTATTTATACCACGCCCATTACATACAGATGTGTTATCAAATGTTCTTGGTTTAGTGAAAATTGTATGACTTTACATACGTAGCATAATTAAACATATTAGAAATTTGAATACCTGAAGACAGTTAAATAGATCAGCGGCATAGAACATGTAGGGTGACCGAGTCCCAATGGCCCAAGACAAGACATCCAAAATCCAACCCTATAACAAACCACATTGGATTGTCACACAAATCGGAAATAAAGTATCTTCCGCATTACCATGCCCATAACAATGCCCAACTTTGCCACAACAATGCCCATGCTTTTTCTTCTAAAATTGATAGAGTCTGAGTTATCCAGTCTCTGAAATAAAGAAAGTTCACATATTTTATAGTTGTGATGATGAAAACATGCCTGATTAAGAACTGTTTCTTAGATCTGAGTTGTCAAATCTCGTATGACTTACCCACACCCCACAGAGCAATTCCTGAGCTGTGAGACAAAACAATAGACCGTTGCACAAGAGAAGTACTCCGACAGGCCCAAACAGATATGCAAATTCAGCTTCTCTAATAAAAGAACACCAATTTTGAATAAATCGATTCTAAAAGCTTTTATGAATATTACAGCGTTATTTACCTGTTTGAAATTAAACATTTTAAACGCCCATATTCCGGTGAGGGCATAGGATCAAGGCGACTAGGCGTGGAGTCCAAAGCGTATAAGAAGAGACAAAAGGCCGCTGGAATACCTGTTGTACAATTCACCATGTCATTGTACAATATTTCACATATTTATATAAATCAAATATATACTACATAAGAAATATTTTATCTGAATAAGGGATTTGAGATTCTTACCCCACGCGTATCTAAACAAATTCAACAATATCATAAATTTAATTCAACCTTCTCTGACTTACAAATCTCAAATGCGACTTACATGCATAAAAACAACAGACGTCTATT
>JAQFZJ010000442.1:0-26751 GCA_034695645.1 Folsomia fimetaria
GAGCATTTTTGTCAGTCCCACAAATAATTTTAAGCATGCTGAAGCTACTCTTTACACCTGTACTTGAGCAGTTTATTCACGATTTAAAGTCCCTGGAGGATTTGAATGACTACAATTTCTAAAGATTGTATGAAATATATGTTGATGCATTTTATGCATCAACATATTTGATACAATCTTTAGAATCTTTAGCGCATATGAGACTGAATATAATCCCATATTTAATATTACTGTGAGATTAATCACCAATAAGTTTGGCATCATTCTCAACACGATCATTTGGTTTTGAAAGGTTAGGTTAGGTTATACACAAAACGAGTGACATCAGTTTTGAGTAATGTAGATAATACATGTGCGTATGACAATGTGAGACATTTTAAAACCATTTTCCATTGCATTTTTTCTCAATTTCAATATCAAATACATACATATTCGCAATGTTTTGCTTCAGCTTGCTTTGTGATTAATATGTTGGGATGTAAGGTTTAAAGAAAGAATATAGCATCATTCAAGTGTTTAAGGGGAATTTAATTGATTTTTATTTTGACATTGTCATCAACATTAGTGACAATTCAGAAACTTGTACTGGTGTGCACTCACATATATCAATCAGGAAAATATGAGAAAAACGAGCATGAATTAAATGGCTTGACTTAAATCTACTTGTAGAATGGGTGATGGTTCTCCTTAGGATATCGATTGCGATCTATGAAAACAAAAAAAAGAGAGAACTTAAAATCAGGGGAATGAATAGGATCGGCAGTAAATTGAGACATATTTATGCAACTTACATGGGGAGGACATGAGGCTAGACTCTGTGTCTCCGAATTGTGGTTGCGGTTTTGAATTCACAATTGAGTCTGGTTCATCCTGCTGCATTCCTTCAACAGTTGTGGGCACTGAAAGATTTTGTTGATGAGGAGGAGTCGATTCCGGTTTGATCAAATTTAATCCAATAATGCGTTCAGCAGAATGGTAGCGACGAGTTGATGACTGAGAAGGATAAGTTAATTCTTGTTCCCTGTCTGCCGTTTCATTTCCTTTAGTGGTGAGATCAATGTTTGTTTCTTCACTACAAGATAATATAATGTTTAGTTTCGGTCCAACTTATTATGCTATGCTTATTTAAGGTACTTATTTACCTAGGCTGCATCAAAGCATTTTGTTCTTCCTTCTTCTGTTGCTGCTGCTCCACTTGTGGTTGTTGTTGTGCTGGTTTGCCCAGCGGTGTACCTTTCACTTTCTGTTGGGGATGGTCGCATACTGAGTAAATATTTACCTCTTTAGGTTTCGGAGGTAAATCGCGAAGATTATTTGCTCCTGCATTCACTCCTGATGTGCGTTTGGACGGTGAAACTATCTTATTATGCTCACCCTATGAAAATAAATTATCAAATGGTATTCATTCCAGAAACAACCAAATGCAGTAAATTATTGTGCTGTTCTCACCATTGAAGCTTGAAAAGTGTCTGGGGAGGATGAGACATGGATTTGCCTTTCTTTTCCTGAGCTGTTAGCAGTGGTGATTGACCTTATCTCATTATGCTTTTCCTTCGTCTACAAATACAAAATATTTGCTTTTCGCTTAGTTCCTCTACATAACAGTAAATATATACTCACTTCTTTTGATTTTGTTGTTAGTTGAGAGCTATTTTGAGGAATTTTGATCCCTACATTCGCTCCTGTAGCAGGGTTTCGGTGTAAAGCTGGCGTTATCGCATCCTGAGAGACATGGGGAACTTTTAGTTTGTTTTAGAAATCACAAAAACATAACAATTAATACAGAGCTTACTCCTGGTGTGTTGCGTGAGCTCACTTGTGATGGTCGTGGAGAGGATGAGACTGTTTCTGACTTTCTTCCTATTATTGAGCTGTTCACCGTAAAGATTGGGCGTCGGGTTGTCTCTTTCTATTGAATTTGACAACTTGTTTTACAATTTGTGAGAATAATCATGATTTTTTTATACCTTGGGGGCTGGTGTTGGTAATGGAAGAAATGTCTGTGTTGTGACCACGGTCATATTGGAAGTAGAAGAACTCTGAGAAGTAATATTCCCTGGAATCGGGTTTGACTCTGCTCGTTGGTGTGACAGCTTGGCAGTCACCGGCGCAATTACTTTTTTAATTGGGGGCTCATCCTAATTCCAATATTTTCCAATTTCAATATTTATTCAATTGTGACAAGTGTATTTAGATACCGTAACTTACGTCAGAGTCTGAGGATGCATCGAGAGGCTGGAATTGATAACTATAAGTAGATGATTTATCTTTAGTAGGTGCAGGGTTGAAGGGTCGCCGTGGTGGGTCAGGAGTTACAGGCTTCGGGATTGGGAGCATTTGCATTTGCCTGCCACGAGAGAGTCGATTTCGCGTGGAGTCAGCTTGTGATTTCTTAATGATTTCACTCTATACAGTTAATAGAAGAAAGGGGTCAAGTTCATTTCCACACATTTTGTGAATAACTTGACGATGAGAAGAAACAGTTTGACCAACTTACAGAATCAAGAGTTCTTGCATTTGGGTCTGGATCTGCTTGCTTTACTTCAATTGTTGGCAAACCAGGCGACGAACTAGGTTGGTAATTGGACTCCAAATCTTGCAACTGCATTAAATATAAATAATTTCAAGAATGAGATGAATGCATTCTATCATTTAACTCTTCAAGACAATTAGACGTTTACTAACCCTTATCGCCTCCACTATTGACCAGGGACGTGAGGGCTCATTTTCCTTTGAAGGAGGAAGGGTGACCTTTCCTGGCTTGGCTGCATTCACTGGGGATGAGTGTTCATCGGGCTAGAGACAGTATCATAAATAAATGAATTACTTGAATTGATTATTAGTTGTATTGATAGAAATTGCATTTTTTATAATATTAATAATAATAATGATTGTGAAAATAATATGCAAAATGAATCACAATTACCGATGACTCCTCCGAAGAGGAATCTAATATCCGTCGACGAGGTTTTAAAGTAAATTGGAAAATATTTTTCTTGTTGGGTGGCTGCTGAGCTTTCCCTTTCCTGCCACTCATTGTTGTTTTTTGGATTGAATTTTATCTCTTGAATGCTACAAATTAACCAAATACTATATTCAGAACTACGAAAATATAAATTCAATTCGTTTTGTGATTAATTAGATATGTGCGCAGGTGGGTTGTTTTATTTGTAGTGTTCATTTGTTATGAGAGTCTATTATGCCCCTTGGTTGGTCACAAATACGTATCTTTCAGAATTGATGAGGAGGGAAGGAGAACTTTAAATCCTCAATAAAAAACTGTTTGGGCTTGTAGTAATAATTGAATCACTTTCCCTTGTAAACCATTTTGCGATTGCTTCTTGATCAAGTACAAAGTAGAGTAGAATTTGTCATTAATTGTGGTTTATTATAAAAGTACACACTATCTTAGGTAAGCTTGTTATCTGGTTTACAGATTTTAGAGGCAAAATGAGATTTTTGTACATTTAGCTTCACCCAGTTGGTACTTTATTTTAATAATTAATTTGGTTTTAGCAGTCCCACCCTGATGATGCATAGCCCAATTCCATGCATCGATATCTCATCGTCCGGGGAAGAAGGAGAGGAAGATAAGCCCATGAAAAATTATAACGTGAGTGACAATAAATAAAAATAATGATTTCCTTCGTTAGCAGATTCTATACTTCAGTTCTATACTTGATATTGTTGGCTTTGTTTCAGGTCAAAGGAGAATTTACAAATAAAGTGAAGGTAATGGAAATCATTCAACCTCCCACCTTCCCCGATAACCATTGCTCAAGTAAAGGTTAGTTTGAGTTTATTGCTATTGTTGATATACTGAAGTATTTTCTTGACAAGTTTTCTTATCTTATTTAGGCCCTCAGCCGTCTCAAATAAACATGATACCAAATTCATTTCTAAAGGAACTGGCAAACATTAAAGCCAATGCTAGACTTGATGGAGGTTTGTTACCCACCCATCAACGACAGATTGAAAGACTTGGTTCTCCGATTAAACCTCGTTCTGTGACTGCGCTTCACAAGATGGTTAGTTGGACGGAAGACTGGACGAAGGCTCCTCGTGTCAACGCTTGGGACGGCGACGATGGTACATCTCCACACGGTCTACGTAGATTTCCTGGTTGTCAAGAGTTTAATCTAAGTGAATACTTGCTTATTGAATCGAGGAAATGGAACTCTAATAAATTCTCAATCATTTATTCCACCAAACCCCCACAAGGAGTGGATAAGCAACAAAAGCTTCAAGTACACAACTCTTCTCCTCGTGAGTTGCTATCATTGCAATCAACGTCTGTTAACAAGAAATCGCGTGTTCGCTTCACTCTAGGTAGTGAGATGGAGCCTTTAAAATCGCCCATCTGCTCTTACAAAAAACCTGGTCAAGGTATTTTGAAAATCTTGGATGATATCGAAGCCGCTGCTGAAGGGGATGCAATTGTACCAAACTCGCTGCAATGCATTGAAAGCTTTGGATGTCCTCTCAAATTGAAGACCGTACAACATTTGTCGACGATGCGTGGGTGGGTCATTTCATATGGCTTGAATAAAGGAGACGAGAATAACATTACCGAGTTTTGGGAATTCTGCTCTCGCAATAACAAAAAACTGAAACAATATCGTAAGATGGAAGAGTACTAGAATACTACATACAAGTAGAATAATTTGTTGCATTACTTTGTTTAATATCATTTAAAGAACCAATATATATATTTCATTATGATAGATATAAATTGTAGTGACTACATACATGGATAATATATAAATCACAAATTCCATTTATAAAATCTATAGTTATCACTTTCATTCCAATTCGTGATTTATATCGTCGACATTGAGGTCCCGGTTGAGAATCCTTATTAGAACTTCTGCACAATTGACAGTGTCGAGATTAGTAATCCGAAAGTTTCTTGTAAAATCTAAACACAAAAACATGGGTTATAAAATTATCATCATTATTGTAATATTATTGTGATCAGGGTTGGTAATATTACCGAGTTCTACAAGCTGCGTGGGTTTACAAGTCATTATCTTTGTAATCCCCTTGTTAAACTTTTGTGTCTCTCTTGTGGATGGTGCAATGTTCATGCAGTACATGTTCAACTCTGGTTTTTCAATGCCCAGTTTATCCAGTTCTGGACCTTCTTTGCCAATGATGACGACCCCATCGACAGTGTCATATCCGCCATAATCAGTGAAAGCTTTTTCTATTCCATCAAACATCCACTTTTTCTTCTCTTTTAGAGTTGAAAAGCACTCGTCAATGATGTGATGAATCACATTATAGTCCCGATTTCCAGCGAATTTCTTGAATATCGCCCAGCCATCTGTAGACATTGTCCCAATGAACCTCAATCTACCAGCCACCTAAAGTAAATATTTGCAATGAATGACACAGTGGATTTATAATGAGTATGTGGGTTACGTGGTGAACGCTTTAAATAATTCACCTTTGGAAGTAGAGCTTTAAAAGACTGCGAAAAGTTCTCACAGTTCATTGTGTAAGTTACATCATAGATAACATCTTGCACAATATAAGCACTCCAGTCATTGTTGGCAAGTACTCCTTCAATCGTATGGAATTCGGCAACCACGATTGATGCATGACACTAGGTTTGCACAACAAGATAATATTACTTCATTCAGAAACCGTATAATAATTTATTACCAATCCGTCTTTGACGCTAGGGTAGAGAAGCGTTTTGCACTCTTCGCGATACTCATCTTTTGGAGTGTACAACTGCAGTCCAGAGGCCTTGAGCTTCACCGGACAGTTGCGAATCATCTTTACCCATTCTTCTGTGGTGGTTGCGCTTTCCGAGACTATGACAAGGAATGGGTCTGGAGGTCCTACAGTTGTGGGAGGACATTCCCTTTGATAACCTGAATTCTTGAAGATTGATTCCAATTTGCCTTCACAATATTGTTGCTATTTGTGAGATGAAAGGAAAAAGTTACAAGATAAATAGGAACAATATAATTAAAGTTCATAGATAGACGTTCACAGACAGAGTGCTGACTTACCGAAATGTCGACACCAATGATGGTGACTTTGAACTTATCTTTAGGCATTATTAATGAAGAGAATTAAACTTTTTGTTGTTAAAGATGTAGGAAGATTGATTAATTTTATCCGGTTGGGAAAAGTGAGATTTTTTAGTCTCCCTCCGATCCTGTCTCCTTTCTCCCTTAGCCTGAATGGTAATAGATACAATACATGCAAAAACAATTATCGGATTGGACCAATTATGTTAATAAGTGATTTCATCACAAATATAAATATATCACTTCATCAGAAATTGGTAATATTTCGTTGTAGAACTAAAATAATAGTATGCATGGGACTTTTTGAATGGAGCGTATTTTTGGAAAAGCTCATGGTTCATAAATTGAAACAAAAACTGTGTTCTTTTCATGACTTAATTAACCTTTGCACTAGTAAAAGCATAGTCGAGTATTGGGAGTCACTGATGGGAAGAAAAAGAGTTTATTATGGTTATGCTGGTGGATGAAGTTGAGCTGCTTGTATATTCTACAACGATCATTTACATGAGATGGATAGAATTAAGTTGAGTGCTTTAAAAAGGGGAAAGTGTTATGAAAGCATGAATAATGAACCAAATCCCTTACGATTATCGTTGTAGGCGGAGTCACAAAAACGTGAGTCCTATTGGGTCAAATATAGACAAAGGAGGATTTGAGGGGGTCCCAAGGAAAGGTTATGCATGTCCTCCAAGTGGGCGGTAGACAGGTTGACCCACATTGCGTAGTGTAAACTATCATTTTACCCTAACTAACTAGATAACAATCAACTTATTGCATGTGCAAAATAAATATCTCATGGTGATGGGAGATTATAATGTTTCTTTGAATGCCTTCTATTTATAATCACTTTATCTATAATTTGGTGACTAAAAAACAAACTGCTACTTTTTTGCCCTTTGTTGTTTCCTGTGTTTATTATATTGCTTCAGTTTAGGGTAGGTTAGGTTATGTTGAACATTTGAAAAACTACGACCTTTACATTTTGAAAGTATACATTTAGAGGATTATTGTTTATGTTTGACGACAAGGACCTTGTACACATTGTGATTGAATCACGAAAAATAATGTGAAGAACAGCATATTAATGGAATGATAATAATCAAGTAAGAATGAAAATAAAAATGTATGCAGACTTGGCTTGGTTACATGGATGGATCAGGATTTTCTTTGGGATAGATATTGTGGTCTGCAAATGAACAGTAAAGTGAGATTATTGTAGATAGCATAGCATTGATCAGCATGAGAATTGTGATATCTTGGCATGGCTTACACGGAGAAGAAGTGAGACTGCACAGAGTATTTTCGAATGGTGGTGGACTCGTGGCAGATACACGATTATTATCCTCTTCATCCTTGTCGCGTTCATTTTCCTCGTCTGATTCAGTCTCAATCTTTTCAGTCGCATCAGAACCATCATCCTCATCAGAACCACTAACGCTTTCAGGACGTGAGACGGGGGAATGTGGAGATTCTGTCGGATCCTGCTCTTTTTGCTTGATGTTTGGATTCACGTGTTTCGATTTGGTAGTGAGATCTTGAGCACTAAAATTATGACGAGGATTAAAATAACGATTAAAATAAATACAACCACTTTTGTGTATTCATAAACAAAAGTTTTGTCTTATTTTACCTGCAGCCTGTCAAAATCGGTTGTTGAAGATCACTCTGCCCCTTCTTATCGTCTTTTTTCCCTTCCTTCTGCTGTTGTGGTTGATGTTGTTGCGGTGGAAGTGGTGTAGTCAATGTCGCACCTCTTCCCTATACAATTGTATAACATGTTGGAATTCAACTTTCAATCAACACAATGTCATGCTTATTACTCACCTTTGGGTGAATCCGGGTTAGATTTGAAGAAAGGTCGAGAATTGACCCTGATGACTGCTTCTTCTGCTCAGCACTTTTAGTTAACGTTGATGTTGGAGGGGCGAGGATGACAACTTCGTCCTGTAACATACATAAGAAGCAATAAAGTGAGATTTCTCATGCAAAATGAGATGAAAATACATGTTTTTCATCTTACATCAGAGCTTGAATCTAAGGTTATGATTGGGGAAGGATTTGCGTTTGTGGAAACGGCTGCTACCTTTCTCCCTGATGCTCCACTCTTGACGTTGTCCAGATTTTTATAACACATTTACATGTAATTGAATTCACTTTTACAACTAGTCGTGACTAAATAGACTTAATAAAGACAATTCGAGTACTTTCTTACCTTTGAAGTAGAAGAGGTGGTTCTTTTGGAGAGAGGGTTTGGAAGGAGCATGTGCGGCTCGGGTTGACTCACGATAAATCTGATTGGACGTGTTCTTTTGGGTGTTATCTTTGTTTCAGCTTGTTGTGATGGTTGCTGATCAGTCACCAGTTTTTTATCACTCGAAGGCTTTGTCAGGTTCAGTCCTTCCATCACAGGACTGGTCGGATCGTCTTCATCCTGCACAAAAGAAAAAATGTGATAATATCAAATGAATAATCTTTGAAACAAGAAACTCGTTACCTCTGAATCAATTGTGATTACCACTGGTAGATCACTTGTTGGAGTGAGCATAGCATTTGATGACGACTGTATTTAGACGCAATATCATTAAAGCGACATTTTAAAAGTAATGCAAAAAAGATTGAATTTCGTCTTAACGCTTCCCTTACCAATGATGAGGGGTTAGGCGCAGCCGTAGCTGCAATCGCCACGACCTTCTTTGGAAGGCAGCTTTGATCGTCATCCTAAACGTATCCAACAAAATTGATTTAAATTACAGCAATTCCAAACGAAGTCAATTAAAAACTAAAGAAATATTATTCTGGATATAATGGACACAATTGTTTATTACTTACAGACGACTCTGAGTCCGTCTCCATTACTTTTCGTTTCCATTTATATGTCAACTTAAATTTCTTTTGGTTTGGGGGTGCATTCTTTTTGTCATCACTCATGTTGGGTTGATGAAGGAGTGAAAATTTAAGGATAATGTCACTATTTGTGAATTAATGGACTATAATTATGAAAACTTGCTTTGAATTGACAAAATTATTCTGTGCTTGACTGCTTTGTTTGTGCTAATAAACGAATCTTACTGACTGAGAACAATGCCGGGCTAGCATTTAGTTTAATATGTAAGGGGAGTCCATACACGATAAGTGTACATATTTCGAATGAGTGAGTGCACATGTGTTACTGTGCTCACAGCTTGTGAATCCTCCCTCAATCAAAGATTTTCTAGAAATGCACAGATCTATTAAAAAACAGAGGAGGGAACTAAAAATTTACATTCTTCATAATAAGGGGTGAGTTGTCCCGGAATAGACCACTTTCTCTGTTTACCTGTTTACTACTTAAACTTGAACTAAATATAGAAATATTATTTATTTAGGACATTGATTAGTACAGTAATTTCCCTATAATTACTACTTTAAAAAATAATTCGCAGAGGTAAATTGAGACTGCGTGCATTGATTTGTTTTGGTTGAAGTTACATTGGTGAATACTTGTTTATCTCGTAATTCTTACGATGGAGGATGTCGAAGTTTTGGTGGATGAAACATCGTCTGAGGAGGAGGGGGAGGAGGAAGAATGTGGAAGGCATTACACTAATGAGGTGGAATGAAACAAGTTGATCAAAATATTTGAACAATATTCTTAATCACAAGTTTAATTTGCATTTTAATTTGTGCCTTGACAAGGAACTCGACGACCAACAAATGGAATGTGCTATTAGATGGCTTAATCGAATGGACAACTGCATTGAACGTCGGACCGTTGCCCGTGAAGGTAACTTTGATTTCCTTTACTCAATTGCGACCTAATACTAAGCTTCATCTTTTGGACACAGTGAATAAAACATCTTCACCACTACCAGCGTTAGACCTGACAAGTTTTACTAATAATGCTGGGGGAAAACTTGAGTTGGAGGTATTGACACAAATCCTACTAAAAATACAATGCGCCCTATTGTAATAAGTTTAATTGAAGTCGTTTATTGATCCAGCAGATCACTGAAGCTAATAGAGGTGAATTAAACGATATGCATGTCACGGATAATGACAACAACTCAAGAATGGTGGCGATTGGAAAGCCAGGTAAACTGGAGGAACGATATTTGGTTTCATAGTAAAATATTTAAAAACTTTTTCACTACATATATGCATTATATGAATTTGAAGCTAAAACATCTCAAAACAGAAAGAGAAAACGATCGGTTTCTCCTGAACTTTGTCACACTACGCCCGTGAAGGATATTGTCAAGTTACTGGATAACATGATGACCAAAGTGAAGGACGGAGAGATTCCGAAAAACTTCATCAAACTCCTTGAGGAACTGCATTGCCCCCTCAATATCAAGTCTGTATCCAACGGCTCTCAGATCCGTTCTTGGGCCATAGCTTTTTTACATACTAGTCCAAACAGCAACAGTGTGACTGCATTATGGGAACATGTTTTGGATGAAAATGAAGGACTTGTGGAACTGCGGAAGTTGGAACCACGTTGAAAATGCACAAAACATGTTTAAAACCTTATGATTGTTATGAATAAAAAAAACAAAACTTTAACTTTCTGAGGTGAATAGAGTTGAATTTAGACTGTCTGTGCTCACTTTGAATAATTTGTGATAAGAATGAATGGAATTAGAATGAATGGAATGGCAATGACATTCAGAGGTTTCTTTTGTTTAACTATAACGCTCATGCATAGTAGGGTATGCCTTGAAATGGTTAGGCTAGGTCAGAAGCTGAGGCAAATGCCAGTCAGCATCGCACTAAAGTAAGTTGAACTCTCAAAACAGTATGAAAGTAGGGAGATTTAATGATAAGAGTGGCTAGCAATTGATTCATATTACAATCATATATCAAGTCACATAAACAAATTGTGAGGTTAAATAAATACTAATGCTAGCTAGCTAGCTATAATGGCTCGGTCCAAATTCCATTTATGAAGGACGCATAGTCATATTTGGATATCTGCTGTGGTCTATAAAAGAAAAACCAAAGGTTAGAGAAATAATAATGATGGCCAAACTTAAAGTATAAAGTTATCACTTACAAGGGGAACAACTAGTGCTGAAAATTGTGTTATCAAAAATATTTGTTGGCTTGTTTGTATTCACTTTGATGACTGAGTCCTCCTCAACAGTCTCATTTTCATTAGTCGTGAGTTGTTGTTGGTCAATTGCAAGTTGGTTGTGGTTGGGGAGTTGATCAACCGTCTCATTTTCCTCGTTTACGCACGGTTCTTCACTTGCAGCAGCATTGGGAAGGTTATTTATGGGGTGCGTAATCAACTCTGCGATAGACGCAGACACTGATGGACCCACTATGGCTGGAGGTAAGTCGAGCTCTTCTTCTTGCAACTCGTTCTCTTCCTCTTCTTCTTCTTGTAATGAACCAAAAACCTTTCTGAGTGATTTTATAGAAGATTCATGCATACCCAGCTCTTTAGCCTCTAATGTGCAAGACCCGTGAGAATTTTTTACTTGATTTGGGACTTGTCGTCTTCATTATTAAATAGAAAATAGCTTCATTTAGATCAATTACCGGGGGGAATGATGAGAAAAACTTATTAGGTACTGATTTTACCTTTGAGTGAGTAAAGGTGTTTGAGTCTCACGTTGTTGCTGTTGGGGTTGCATTTTTGCCTGAGGTTGGGTTGGTGGGTCGCTACCACCAGTGATTTGAGAAGCCGCAATGGAATAAATATTCACTTCTATTGGAGTGACTGCAACAATGGGTGTGGACAAAGGTGGTGGCACTGGTTTACTATTACTATTACGCTGTTGTTCAAATGGACTCTTCTTGCATGCACCTGCTGCTGGATTCTGCGACAAATGCATGATATGCCCATTTAGTACTCATGTAAATGTTTAAATAGTAAATTTACTCACCTCTGAAGAAATCTTTGTTGGAAATTCACTCGACTGTTTGGCTTCAGTGAAAGAACTGATGGGTTTCTTATTTGAGCCAATCTGCAGATTAGCAAAGGGTTGAAAAGGAGGTGCCGTAGGGGATGCAGGAAGAATATCGTTCTATAGTGAATGAAATAAAGAATCAATTAGACTCACTGTATATTAGATGCGGGTTTACCTCGGAAGAATCCGACGAGTCAGAAGATGTGACTGGGGATGCATCGGAAAAGTCTTCAGGTAACAAATCAGTGCGCACTGGTTTGTCTACTTTCTCCACGGATGGTCTCACGTTTCTGAGTTTTGTTAAAGAGACTTGAAAGTGTTTCTGCTCTGGCTCCTCCTCTTCCTCCTCCTCTTCTTCCTCCTCCTCCTCCTCCTATTATTAAAATTATTGTTGTTACAATTAATATTTAAATTGTATGCGTTCATTTGTACTAGGAAATTAAATTACGTCAAATAGATCGGGTGATTTAAGCTCACGTCTTGGGCAGCTCATTTCTTTCGTGAATGATTCTGGAGATGAATTTGATGGATTTGACATCCGAAAAAGTTTGTTTTTCTTTGCCATCTTCAAAAAGGAGCAAATAAAAAATAGTAACCAGAACAAGAGAGCTACTCTAAACATGCTGCTCACCTCAGACTCCATCGCTAGTTCGATGGGTAAAGGGTGTGGGCGTTTTTGTGAAGGATCTTTCACTGTTGCATTTAGGCCGGATGAGGTCGTTGCATTGGGGGAGCAGAAATCTGTTTGGCCGTCACCCACATTCTGTTAAAGATAATAAATTAATTAAATTGTATACAGTAATCTATGAATTCTGGACAAGAAATCCTGGCTTTGGTCTTGCCTGATTTGGAAGGAGAATTTTTGTATTTGCTTTGTTTTTATACTTGGCGACATAAAATATGGGGTTTGTCGTCATTTCGCATACTGAAGTCTACAAGATTTCATGCTTTATTATTAACTGATCAAAAAAACAAAACCGTTAATAAATACCTTGGTTCTGTCGAAGCAGCGAAATTTCCGCTTTGCAAGGAGTGGAGGTCGGTGTGTGGGAGGTTTTTTGTCGTCGTCACTCATTGTCAATTATTGAGTGAGATCAGAATTGCTAGAATTAACTAACACCTTTGTAGACAAAATCAAAATTTCAAACAATTGATTTCAATCCATTCAGTTTGCACATCTGAACACAACGATTCGTGCTTTAAATGCTTGTTTGTCTTGTTCCCTCCATCAGTAATGAGTCTCACAAGTTTTATGCATGGCTCCAAAATTCCAAGTAGAACATGGGAAGGAATTTTGAACCCTTAATAAAAACCTGCCAATACCAGTCATAATTTGTGGTTGCCTGTCGAAGTAATTGATTTGAATTGTTTATATAGATAAGTAGGCTTCTGACAAATATTTAAATTCATTAATGAGTGAATGCAAAGAATGGGTACAAATGTAAGTAAACATTTTAATGTAATTTAGTTTGAATGGATTTGTATTTTAATTGAAGTACAATTTTAGTAGTTTTGTTAATCACGTAATTTCAGTGATGACATGTCGTCGTCGTCGTCTCAGACCTCGTCGCAGGGCAAACGACGAGGGTCCCTAGGGATGACTGGCTTAAGAAAGTCGATTAGAATGGACTGGCTCAAATCACAGGAAAATTCAAATGATACTGCGACGCGAATTATTGTGACTACAAAAAAGGACTGTCAGGAGAAAGTAGTGTCCAAAAAGCATCCTCCCACTACTGCTACAACTACCACTACCCAAAACCAACAGGAAAATGATAAAGATGACGACGACGGAAATTATGAAATTGAAGAGGTTGAAGAAGGACCAGAAGAAGAAGAAGAAAAGAAAGGAATAAGCAAAGAAGAAAAAGATGTGGTTGTGGATGCTGCTACCGAAGATGTATTCATTATTGAAGAATGTAGTAGTGAAGACGAATCATCGCCATCACATCAGAAACAGCTAAACCCGTCTGCTGTACAACAACAATCAACTTTATATTCCTTTTCTCGGCGTCGTGGTGGTCGTGTTGGTCGTGGTGGTCGCGGTGCTGTCAGTGGTCGTCGCCCGGTTACGACATCGTCTTCTCACTTAGTTCAATCCAAATTGAAAATACATATAGTACAGAAACCCATCAACAGTAGGTTCCTCTTGTTTTCATAAATTACTAATTGATAAATGACGCTTATTTTCATGTCCTTATAGGTGAAGACATTGACAAGTTAGCAGTCACCAAATCATCCAAAAATGACTGTTGACTAATACATTAAAGAATTATGAGAGTGATTGACTGAAAAATACTCGGTTTAGTGCATAAGTAAATTTATGACTGCATGGGTTGGGAAATAATCCAGCCAAATAAAAGCCCTTTTTGTTTAATACAATGTTCCTTTCTTAAGCAAACTTTCAGTTTCTTTATACATTGAACCTTTCTTGAGATTAGATGAGCTTCATCCATTCATTCACAAATCCACCCTTTCAACTAACTAACTAACTAACTAGTACTTGAACAAAAATACTCGTTTCAATTGGTAGTGGTTATATATAAGAGACACAACTGCTGTAAATAAATATTTATACAGTGTATAAGTGTACAATGAGATTTTAGTGAGTATTGGATGAAATAGATTTAAGATAAAGTTTGTTGAGTGATATTTTTATGTCTTCACTCAGTAGTTGTGATGAAGGAGACACATCCTATGCTTTGTGGGCTTAGAAATGGAATTGGTGTCAACCAGATAGACCCATAGCAGATGGTTTGTTGTCAAAGGTGAATTTTTGTTGATCCACTCAAATGTCCAGCACTGTAGGTTCTGCACTTGTCTCATGCTTTTTGCATCAAGAGGACACCCTGCACTTTTCAGGTCCATCTGGTCATGTTGGGATATCATGTCATTTGGGTCACTGGCGTCACCACGTTCAATAATCCGCTTGAGTAAGGCCAGAAATTCGGTTGCCGGCATCTCCGTTTCTTTAAGAAAAATTTAACAATTTTATCCGTTCCGACATGAATCCTTACTTATGTATGTATGTAAATAATCAATTAATTAACTTACCTTCTGGGTGAATAATTGGATTGTTTGGATTTAGGTTAAAACATGAGCCGAATGGAACCCTTGCCCTCCATGATAGGTAGCAATTTAAATCCACATTCCTCCCAGTTATGAATTTCAAAACCTCGCTTTCATAAGTGCACTTTTGTGAGACGTCACAGGCCGGCAGAAGGTTCCAAAATCTTGTCCATAACATCATCTCTCCCAAATCGAAAAATGTGGTGGGGAAAACTGGACATCCAAGTGACCTGAGAGTATCCATTGTCTCTTCTGGCAAGTCTGTCTCCCCACTGTTATTATTCTTTGCATCTTTCAATATGTTGTCCAGGGATGCAATAAATTCATTCACAGTCAGTAATATTTTGATTGATTTCACTTCTGCTATCGGCTGTGAAGGGACTTGGTGGTTAGCAATGTTGTTGTTGCTGTTGAGGTTGTCAAGAGGGCCAGTCCTTTCCAATAGTTCATGGGAAGTAATCTGATAAGGCAGGTAATACCTCGTCAAATATCCGTACAGTGTCAGGTCTCGGCTGTTGATAATCCAGTCGTAAACCGTATCGAGCAGCGCTGACACGTTGAGAAGATTTTGAGGTCGAATAGGACACCCAGTCAACTTTATTCGTTCTTGTTGGTTGGGGGTAAGCCACCAAATTGCAGAATCGTGTATTTCGTCGGTTATTTGCTTCAATGTGCATTCCAAAAAATTCACGTCGATTTCTCCGTGTGGATCACAAGGATATGCCTGTAGCGCTGTTTGGATGGCTAGCGAATTAAAATATTAAAAGTGAATGCGTTTGATGTCTTTATCTGGACAACTTATGCAAACTCACCATTTGTACAATCAAAATATTCTTCTGATTCTTCTTCTTCTTCAACAACAGCGGTTGCAGCAGCAGTAACCACACCCCCACCTTCCTGCGTCTCATCATCAGAGTAAGATGGTGGTGTGCCCAGAATCATGTCGCTCTCGTCGCATGAGTATTCGTCGTCAGTCTATTAGTAGAATAACATGACAAATAAAATTGAACTTTTGTTTTGAACACGCATGTTAGTCACGATATGTGAAAATGAAGGACGAGCATTTCAAAGAATAAATAATTGAAACAACAACTTACGCTCATTTTTGATGATAACCGCACCTCACTAAATGTGAGCTATTTTAATTAGAAGAATAAAATATTTTAAATAACGCAAATTAAACAAACATAAGTAAGTCCTTGTGAGAGTGTGCATGCAGTCATCTCACTTTTTATGTTGCAAGTGGGGAAGGGGAATATGAGACCAATCAACCAAGTATAGGTAGTCACATGAACAAGACCTTGCTATGATAATATTGCAATTTATTTTACTAAACAGTGCAAATGTCGATTTAAAACACAAATGTTACAAATATAGTGCTAACAGAATGTTGAGTCGTTCAAACGTTAAAACCTGTACTCATATTTATTGTATTGAATCACTTGTCAATTGTCAGTGAGTAATTTCATCCTCCTGTTCTGGTTTTCATCTTCTGGAATGAATCGCAATTTTGAATTCTGCGTCCCAATGTACGCCCACAAGTCCGACATTTTCCTTTGCGATAAAGGCGTAACAGCCTGCGACTGAGACCACTCAAAGGTCCACTGTTGCAAAAGGAGGACGTGCGCAACAGTATTCACACTCAACGGACAGCCAGATTCAATAAAACTATTCCAATCCTGATCGACGATGGCCTGTTGTCGACGCTCAGCATCATAACCCTTTTCCAATATTTTCTTTATGAGGCGAAGAAGGTCGGAAGCTGATTGGGCTACAGGTGTGACGTCACGGTTGTTATTTGGAGGAGGTGACGGTGGGGGAACTAAAATAATAATAATCAAGTGATAAAGTCTACCTGTCAAATTTAAAACCAAACGAAACAATAAAAAACTGACCCAAATCAATGGGTTTCTTGTGACGATTTCCTAAGTTGAAAAATTCACAGCGTTTCAAATACAAACTCCCGTCCAAATTATTTCTGCATCTCCATTGCAAATATGTTAAAAGGTCCATTTTCATCCCATGAATACATTTCACGACGGCACTTTCATATGCATCCTCTGTTTGTTGAGCGTACGCCTTTGGTGCCTTATGCCACAAGCTCACCCAATTCCGCATTTCCCTTAAGGCAAACATTGTTTTTGGGACAACAGTTGTTCCAGAAGCAACTATTACATTGTATCCTTCTTGCGTAATCACAGTGTCATCCTCTAGTGATTTAACTTCTTCACTAATTAGAATCCTTTCCAAGTCGTCAATAAATGTTCGAATCGGTAAATGAATCTGAGAGTCACATATTTCAAACTCTGCTTCTTCTTGTCCGGAAGAGTCAGATGTGGTGTCGTTTGTAGGACTTTCTCCAGGGTTAGTCATCCCACGCACCGTGAAAATCTTTTTCTCGTGTTGATTGGGTTGAAATCGACGTCGCAAAAATTCGGAAAGAGTGCAGTCAAGACCGAGTATTTTCTTGGGCGCATTGGAAGCGTGCGTGTAGTCAATGCTTGGATCAGACCGTGGTGCAGAAATCCATTCATTCACCAAATTTGTAAGATATACAAGGTTTAATGGTGTTGCAGGAACGATAGGACAACCTGTTGCTGCAATCCTGTCTTGTTGCTCTTTGGAAAGATCATATTGGCCAATTTCTGATACCTGAACTTTAATATCTTGCAGGGTTTGGAGCAGCTTTGGGATTGATATGTTTTTCTGCGGCGGCGCTACTATCTTGTTCGTTTCTCCTCCCATATCTGTCATCTTGTCCTACGAAGTCAAAAAAAGTATTCTGTCGTCAATATTACAAAATACAATTTGATTTTGTAATACTTACCAAAATATATCAAATTCACTAATTTAAAGTGAAGACAAACGAAAGTAAGAAGGTATTAGCTTGAAGCTATTGAATAGTTGTGAAAAGAAACGATTTTTAATAAGACGTTTCCACAATGGAACCTGGTTAACTGTTTAAATGAATCTATTTTGTAATATGCGTGTAAAGCTGGTGATGCTAAAATTACCAAATTTAGATGAGCTTATCAAAGTTAAAGATTTCAAAACTTTAAACAAAAAGGAACAGATGGAACAATAGTTCAGTTGATCTCAGAATTCAGTTTCCCTTAAAGTGTCTCAGTTTGCCTCTCTGCCCGCAGATGCAACAGCCGTTCCGTTGCTTTTATAATTCAGTTTCCCTTTTAAAGTGTCTCAGTTTGCCTCTCTGCCCATACATTCCATCTGTTTGGGGTATTACCACAAAACTCGATCATCTGGTCCAATGAGTCACTTATCGTGATTCGAATCTTATCGTCCTAGACTTGTTCTTTGTGAAAGCAGATTGCATTTTGCAAGCAGGATGAAAATGAAAGTGAGCTTTCTCCAACGTGTGACTCTGAGTTAGTCGGTTGCTTTGTCATTCAGTCTGTCAGTTTACTAGTAGAGTTCAGCTGGGAGAGTTTCTGATGATGATGTGCTGTGAATGTTGGACTGTTTTTGTTTATTCTACATATCTCGAGCCATCGAGCCGTGAATAATATGGAAAGTCGAGTAATTTATACAAGAATCCAAGGATGAATCTTATAAATGACTATTTACTGTTATTTTTTTGTTCAAATTTGTGTGGTTTATTTGGTTTTTACAGGAAAAATACCATAAATGAGGGGCACTCTTGTACAATTACCCCCTGTGTTACTAATTTTTTGAGAACCTCAGTCCCCACGTGGAGTAACATTATCCAATCTCTTCCACGCGTCATGGAATGGGGAATATTATGTACTTTATAAGCTTTTTATGTATGATCCTTGTGACTTTTTGAATCACAAATGTTTCTGCAAATTGGATAGTTAATAGATCTGTATAACGTAAAACAAGATTCGTTCATTTTAATTGTTGCTATCTTATATAACTTGTATAATTTTATGCCATCCATGATTTTTAATAGCAAATATTATTATGCAAATTATTGAAAAATATAAAAAGGATGCAATAATCATTACTTATTTCTTGGGGGCTATATTATTACTGTTTGATTCAAAGCAAAAATCATACTTTTTTTTATTAATAACGACGATAATCAAGCAAAGTCAAACAAACTAAATATTATTGAAAGGTGAAATGTCATAAGTCAAACAATATTAACCTGTTATTACATCTTTATTTCCTATAGATATATTGGCACATTTTGTGACGTGGGTTCTTCAACAAACTATTTTTATTCACTATGTGAACAGAAAGCAAACTCATAGAGGTGCTGTCCTCTCTGGTAGAACTTTTCAGAAATTCTGAAGTCCATGCAAGTAAAAATTTTATGCTCCCTAGCGTCTTTGGGACTAATGGACAACATCCCTTTAAGTTTACTTTATCCCGTTCTTGTTCTGTTAGCTCTCTTTCCTCTCGTTTACAGATGTCTGACGTGGAGGAGTGTACATACTTTGGTGACGACGCGATCAATCTCACCAAAAGCAATTCGAACTCGGACGGGTCGACACAGGATGATGCTTGTCATAAAATAAAATGTTGTCATATTATTTTGCCCTGTAGTAAACATTTTGTATTTATGTATTTATGTGCATACCATTATCTGGCTGGACCATAGCAAAATCTTCAGAGTGCTCATAGTTCTGTCCATCCATACGGAACTGACTCCTTTCCATCAAATATGTTAAAAGATCAGCATGCCTTTCACCCTCAACAACAACTTTTGTAGTCTCACTTTCGTGATTGTATACTTGCTGGATACTGAGAAGGGGTAGATCGTACCATGTTCTTGACCAGGTAATCAAGTCTTGGAGAGTCGTCAACGTGGTTGGGATGAGAGTGCTTCCTAATGAACGGACGCTATTCTGATAGAACTCGTGTAAATAGTCCGGGTTGTCTGCATCCCTCACAAGATGAATATTCTCCTTTGCATCCTTCAAAATTTGTTGAAGGTTTGTGATGAACGCCATCACGGGAATGGTAATGTTTACTGGAGAATTCAACAAGCCTGGAAGGGGTGGATCGGCATTCAACTGTTTGGGCTTTCCGTCTGGAGTTTGATTAGCAAAATGAAGGGTTGCTTAACGCAGAAATCAGATAAATGCATGAAATAAAATTACCAGTTCTATCTCTGCTTTGTCGAAATAAATCGACCTGAGTGAAATCGGACTTCCAACGGTGAATCAAGTAGTCACTCAGATCAAAGTATTTGTACTCAAATTTCTTTTTTGTCCTTGGCGAGTCACGAATCCCTTTAAGTCCCGTCGAGTCGACTGCGTCGATCCACTTTTGCGTCCAATAAATTATGCTGCCCATGTCGCCAATCGAAAAGGGCATGATGGGGCAGCCAGTGGATTCAATTTCTATTTCCAGTTTTTTTGAGATGATCCACGAATGTGATTTGACGGCTTCTTCTTCAGCCACGCGTTTAATTGCCTTAATTTGTTGTAGAAATACTGATGCCTTCATTGTTATGAACATTTTGAAAGGCTAAACAATGAAATGTGTTTTTATGATTAAAGACAACTCAAAGGATTCAGCTGGTGATGCTTGTATGCTTGCTTATCTCGTTAATTAAGTTAATTATCATTTGGTTTAGTAATACATAAACGAGTTATTCACAACTAGGATTAATTTTATTTGTGTAGAAACAAAAAGTATTGACCATTGAATAAAACTGATACAAGAATGAAAATATACTTTTCCCACCAGCTTCTACTGATGCTCCTGACAAAGGGATCCCATCAAATCAAGTCATACCATCACCCCAATGTAGTGATATCATATTGATGGTAGTAAAATGAATTGGTGACTGGTAAGTGCTACTGATATGTGTTCTAATTGTATCCGAATTTTTCTACGCTCTGTTCAAAATTCAACATTCAACGATAAAGTGACGATAACATTACTCTGACCTGAGTATATTAATTATACATTTCTAATCTTAATAATATAGACCAATCAAAATGCAGACAACTTAAAAATTTATTTGATACAATTTTTAAGTTGCATAACATCGTACAACCACGAAATTATTGCCCGTCTTTTAATTAGGAGAAATGGACTTTGCTGTCACCGAGTGTGATTCGTTCGTCTATGCCATACCAAGCAAAGATTTACTTTTGACACCTTTCTCAGCAACTCTTCCTTATGCAATTCATTATTTCACCTACTCAGTAGTACTGGACTTTTTTTGGCGAATCGGCATGCAAACTATCTATGCTAGCTAGTATTGGTGTTGCACAGGAAACATTTGCATCGATCACTTAATTACAGATGTTATTATGCATTATTTGTTTATTATGCATTTTTAGTCAAACATGGTTTCACAAATAGTCAAAAGTAAATTTAATGATGCTGGCTTGTTCATATTTTGTTACGAAATCATGAAAATATTTCATACATATGGCATTTTATCCATCAATGAAGTACAAATATTGACGAGTCTACGGCAGTTGTGCTTTCTCTTCTTCTTTCTTCTTTGCATAACACCAGAGCATGTCGACATAAATTGAAAACGGGACATTGTAAGAAACCCTTTCGTATCGATTTTTCCATGAAATATTTGCAATGGCCAGAGGAATTTTTTGATTCCACAAAACGTCGAGGGGCATTATGTTTTTTCTTTGCAAGGGGGTTGCTTGAGATAAAGTCACCGTCTTGTTGAATGCTGTAGTGTCGAAAGCCACATTTGCATAATAAGGTTTCCTCCTTTCTGTTGCAACTCCTGCTGGTTCTGCTTGAGTGGTTTTGTTCACAAAAGTAGATTTTGTTATGCCAATGGTCGAGCAAATTGTGGGCACCCTTCCACATCCCTTTTTGACCATTTGTAAAATATCGAACGTCTCGTCTCTTAGCTCTTCGCATGAGAATGAGTAATTGTCAATAGTATCAATCACGATGAGTGAGATTTCTGGATCATTTTGAATGAGCTCATATATTGCTGATCTGTCACCATTTCCGGCGGTGACAATCAAGTCCATCAGAGAAAGGCAATTGTAGTAATGGAATCGCTTGAGGAATTCGTTTATGGCTGGATTGATGTCCTTGATTTGCTGTTCAGTTAGCACTCTTTTCTCCATCGTGGGGGGTTGCATTAGTCCATAGTGAAGCATCTTCACAACATTCTCAACCGCAAACTGGTAGCTAGTGTTGATCAGAACTGCCTTTTTTGTAGGGAATCTGGACAGCATCCTAATAGGACGTTAATATATAGTTGATTCGTACTATAAAGAATATCTAAAGCAGTGTGACCAAAACTTACATTGCAACAAAGTAAGAGAGCAAATAAGTCTTTCCAATGTTTGAAGGGCCCTTCACCTCTATAAAGTCTCCAGGCTCCAGGCCTGCAATAACAGTTTGACATATTTATGTGACGTTGACGTGGATTAATTTGTATTTATTAAATACTCACCATGTGGAAAAAAGATGGGGTCTAGATGGAGTGGATAAACGGGGCGAAATTTGCCAATTTTCTTTGCAGGAGTTGATGTTGGGGAAGAAGCAGGTCCACTACTACTAACCAACGACCGCTTCATGTTTGTGATGACCGGCAAAGCACAATCACTAAGAGACTTTAATATTTAAAAACAGGAAGGACAATTTTAATGAAACGTGTTTTTCAAACAGGCTTATAACACACACCCAACACCCACTCATGCAGCTCTCTCTCATCTGACTATGAACTCACTCTAATAATAACTCACTGAATCAATAAATGGTAGGCTTGTTTAATTAATTATTGAGCCCAGTCTTCACAAGGCACAAGTAATTTGTCAAAAGTGAAATGGATCCAGTCCTGAATGGTAATTACGTACTCTAGGATATTGTTGTCAATCACGATAAACTTTATTTACGTGTAAAACAGCTGATTTCATTGTTTAATTACCACAGGTGGACCACCACCAAGCAGGGGTCAAGTGTCATGGGTTTTTGGCATCGATGAGGTACAGGTACTTGATATGTTATCATGGACTGAGGGGGGTGCAACTACCGTTGTTTTGCATAATGTGAGTCCAAATGTTGCCGCCAATCTGAGGGACGAGTTTCGAGAAGAACAAGATATTTTACGACAAAGGATGACGGTGAATTTTCAACAATCCAACACGTCCAACAATCCATTCTACTGGACGAGACTCATCAGAATTGTACTCGCGAACTTGCTAAACGTCAGAATGAGTGGTGATTCTGTCACTAATTATAGACGTATAATCAATAAATGAATAGTCATGTTCTTGTCTCGCTTTCATTCGCGTTTGTTTCATTTTGCATACATGCATACAAAATTGTTACTCACTATATGCAAGGGTGACTACTGTAAAATCAAGAAATGGTATTGTTAACTGATTGTTCATGAAAGCAGGAAGACGGGTCATAAATTAGCTCAGAAGGTAACAATGCATGCAAGTCGGAGGATTTGAAGAGCATCTACACTTGGAAGTACATGGTATAGAATTAAAGAATGGTGTCCTACTACAATCGACTGATAATCCACAGATTAGGATTATTTATGTTTGAAAGGTTAGGTACAAAAAAGGGCGTATCTACTGGCTGGTTATAAATCAATAATAGTAGTCCCACAGTTTAGTATTTGACATAATTTTAGTCACTAGAAATGCAGTGAATTTTATGAATGCGAATTACAGCGTCTTTTTTATTGCATTTTTAAAACAATCCTACAACTGCACAACTCTCATTCATGGACGTCGACAAGCATTTTTGGTTTTATGTATTTACTCGTATCCATCAGGTTCGGTGTCTGGTGCGTCTTCACCTGGTTCATAATTTGAAGCGGGTAATTCTGTTTCATAATAGAAAAAATAATCACTTTATTATGATAGTTGCAAAAAAAAGTACATGATATGGATTTGTTGCATTTATTTTCTTTACCGTTGAGAATCATACTGGAAGTACGAGCATATTGGGAGGTGTATGTGGTCCTGCTCAATAATGATTCTCGAGCGGAAGTCTTCGCTAGCGGCGGTGGAGTTGGTGTCGACAACAGGTATGGAGGAGGAGGAGGAAAGGGCGAAAGTGGTCGTGACAAAGAAATGTTAACTTGTTTGTCATAAGGTGGACTTATTGAAGAACATGTTGAAGGTTGTGGGGATGTTGAAGTAGTCGACTTTGGGGTTCGGAAGCGGTTCGGGAGCGGTAATAGTGGCTGATTTCTTTGTTGACGAGTATCTCGAGGTGTTGATTTGTATTTGATTCGTGGACGCAACTGTTGTGTGCCGTCATGCAATCTTTTTTTCCATGCGTTCTTTGCGTCAAGATTCCGGGCACGTTTCGCCTTTTTCTTATCATTTGTAGATTCACGGTCCTTGGCCTTATCCATAGTTTGAAAATTGAAAATTGATGACATACAAGCTGCGTTCAACTGGGAGAGCAATCTTCGTCGAGTAATCGTGAAATGAATTACCACCTTTTATTCCGCCGTCTCACAATAACCACGCTCACTATACATGCACCACTAGAAGCAGCAAACTGGAGAAAGTAGACGCAAGCCGTATTTTAATAGGCATTCACTACTGAACCAGAAGGTGAGGAGCAAGATTATCACATTTTCGCCACCACTTTTTAGTTGTTTGGTGTGGGACGGGTTAAATAAATTTCAAGACAATTGAGTTTCTTAAAATTATGTAATTAATTGCAATTAATGGACATGGATAAGATTATAGTACTTATCAACGAGGAAGAAGACGAGCAGGTAAAAAAATATCCTCAATATCAGACTCTGTGTCTTGGTCAGATTTGGTCTGATTCGATGGGTTACTTATATTATCTTGAGTCGGTTTTCTTTAACTAAGTAAATTTCAGTCACAAGAATTCAGAGTCACAAGAATGTCAAAAGACAAGTTTACTGTGACCGTAATTGGGGTGGACAAATCCGTGAGTTTGTATTCACTATCTCTAGCACTTTCTACTACAGAACTTAACTTTTCCTTTATTTATTTTCGCTTTTTGTTTTTTATTTGTTCTCACAGCAGGAATATTGTGAGAGGAAATTAGGGTCCATTTTTAGAAATTCCGACTATGAAAGAGAATGCCCCCCGACAACGGTTGGTATTCCTGACCCTTTCCTTGTTGTCGTCACGATAGGAGAGATTGCCACAAATGAGTGGGTGTGGATGATTCTTAATTGTCCAGTGAAATTAAAGGCGTCTGGTCTCAGAATATTCACTCAAACGGGGAATGAAGCAGGTGCATCAAATGATACGACGACGACGACAACGACACTTGGATATCCAAGCATTAAGGACGGTTTGGTACGACTTTGAATAACAATTTCCACAGATTCATTGGCAATAATAAAATTAGAATTTGATTCACTTTATTTGGTATACAGTATCATGCATCCATTGTGGTTGGTGAATTGGAGAAGATTGAAGGGATTCTCACACATCATAATTGGAGCGCATACATTATCAAAGATGTTATCTACGACGTAAATTACACTATGGATCCAGCTATATTTTCACAATCTCTAGACTACCTCATTCCAAAGGTGAGAAGAATTCTACCAAGTGACTAAATCTATAATCAACTGTCATCTTATGAATTAGGTGGCCGGTCGAGTAAGGATTGTTGGTACAATTCCGGAGGATGGTTGGGTAAAACTGAAACAGGTTATCGGAAATCGTAACTACAATGTCACCCATTACCTTATCCAACCCCAATTTACTCTTCTTCCTACTCTTCCTATTCTTGATCAAAAAAAAATGAGCATTGTTAATGGGATAAATCAAATGTTCACTTCCAACGCTCCCTTTAACGTGGTGGAGGGTGTGGTTATAATCGGACAAAACTTTTCTGATCTGCATAATTTTGCACTCCAATACCCAACTCTAAACATGTACAACATGGTGAACTGGCCCAGAACTCTGTACAACAGTGAGAATTTCAACAATGGAGTCAATAAAGTTGTGACTGCACAAATCTGGCAACTCCAACATCTTGGTTAGCAGTAGTCTTATTATTAATATCATGTATATTGTTCTACTTGAGGTTGTTTGATTTTTCCTTAAAATCTGCAGATGTAGAACGCAACATTAGATTAATCAACCTAGATTCCAACGTTACTGCCGTTCGACACCGAATTCTCAACCATGACGAGGACCAGGACGACGAAGAAGAAGAAAATGACGATATCAATCACTCTTATGATGATTAGAAATCCACTCACTTTTATATGAAACCTGACTTTATATATGTAGTTGAAGTTTATGAAAAACTAAATATGGTATCTCAACTCAAAAATCACATGAATTGAAATCACAATGGAATAAATGAATTAATTAATGATTACTAAATATTTTTAATAATTACCCAAGTCCTGTTTGTACTGCACCATGCGGAAGTACAACAGCTTTCATAAGTATGTGGGCACGTTGCATGAAATAGAAAATTTAGACGGCGATATTGTCTTTTCTTTGGAATGACTTCAGCTATGTGTATTCATATACAGTGGTCATTGTGCTGTTTATGTTAAAATTGCATGTAGCTATGATTGTCTATGAAATAAATTCAATTATCTATGTCTATTTATGGGTAGAATTGAAATATTTATTGGTATTTATGGGTAGAATTGACTTATTTATTGGTATTTATGAGTAGAATTGAAATATTTATTGGTATTTATGAGTGGAAGTGACTTATTTATTGGTATTTATGGGTAGAATTGAAATATTTATTGGTATTTATGGGTAGAATTGAAATATTTATTGGTATTTATGGGTAGAATTGAAATATTTATTGGTATTTATGAGTGGAAGTGA
>JAQFZJ010000443.1:0-26688 GCA_034695645.1 Folsomia fimetaria
ATCATTCCCCCACGACCCCACAGCCACACCCAACCGTCCATCCTTAAGGCGTCGCCAGTGACACATTACCCACTACTGATATGTAACAACATGTTTAATTATTATTATTAGTATGGATTTGTATATTATTTTTGCATGGTTGAATTAAATGGGATTATTTAAATAACAATTTATTTATTCGATTCTGTTCCACTTCAATATAAAAGTACAAGATTTGAGGATATTATTACATGCATGTCTCACAATGAATTATTTTAAATTATGATATTAGATTGTTACTCGATCAGAGGATCATAATAATATATCACACAATGTCTAACAAGATTTATCACAGCTCTGTTTCAATTAATAAAGCACTAACAATTTAGTTGGAGTGGTGTTGAGATCGGGTAGGAAAAAACTTAATAAACAATAATTGATAACATGGCTGAACCAACAAATAAAATATAAACATTTTTTAAAGTATTAAATCAAATATGCATCATACTGAACCGCCCAATATCTTCGTGGTTTCCAATTCCCTCTGAAAATTCCGATTGATATTCTTCTAGAAGATAAATGTTGAGTGTAGTAAGAAGATCCGCCAGCATATCCTTGGTTCCTGTAGTGCCATTTAGCTTATCCTGAATCGATAGGAGACGGTCTCGAGCCTGGACAATGATGTCCACTTGATCGCCCACCATTTTTGAAGCAACTTTCCCACAAATAGTTTGGATACTGTCCAAATAGGGGAACACTCCTTGCTCGACACAAATCCCATCTTGGGGTGTTAGTAGCGTTAAAAGGGCGCAAAGAGTTATCACCACCTCGATTTCAAACTTTTCCATCATCTTTTCCTGATCTTCTGCAGGATACACTTGGATGGCGTGGCAGATCCGCGCAAATACCAAATACATATCAGTCCCGAAGATTCTTCGGCTTTTGGCTTTACGAAGAGCAACCAGACACTGAATCTTTTCTTTGTAATTTTGTGAGGTTTTCACCCAAGAAGATAGAGAAAAACACAGCTCGTCCTATTTAAGAGAAATTATTTATTTAGAAATAGATACAAGTCAGATTATGTGTCTTTTTTCAATATACCATCAATGAACCGGCATAATTTGTAGCGACTGGAACCCTAGCGCGATTGAAATATTCCACAAGACTTTCATTTTCAAAAACGCAACCCAGTCCAAAGGCCGCGTTCCATCGGTTCTACAATTAATTTACAACAAGAGATAGAATCTGAGGTAATACTTTGATAATAGAAATAGACGAGACTATTATTTTGGTTACCTTATATTCTTTCCCGTTTCCAACCTGCAGCAGGAGCTCCTTAACGAGTAACATGCACGAAAGACCGAATTGATTGATATCCTCGCTGGACAAATGAGGAAAGGGGTAGTAGCTTTTAAATAAGTTCCCACAAGCCCGATACCCATTGTAGCGACTCTATCACAAAAAATCAAGATAAAAATGCTAGTTAATTGTCATTGAATTACTAAAAGCGTTATAATCATACATACCTTAACTGGCCCTTCATTTACGAGCGTGATGTACTGGACAAGACCACCCGTGAGACTAACGTAATTAGCAGGGGGACGTTCGATGTCCATTTGCTTTTCGAAGCATTGCGCCAACTCTGCCAAAGCCCATGACCAATTTGACCTAATGCTGATAGGCATGGTGTCATCTAGCTGACCTAGGCTAACGAAACCGTACGTAAACATGTCTCTAGTCATGCTACTACTGATTGCCACTCGAGGTATGCTACACAATTTTCCAATTGTGCGGCCAGCCTTGGATGCGGCCTCAGCGCTGCATTGGCTAGGATTTGAATAGTCGTATCTGAACCGAAGGACAGCTAGGACGAGATCGTTAAGCGTCAGCTCCTGTACAATAAACAAAGATACACATTATTTTATTATTATTTTATTCATTTATTGCTTGCTTCCATACCTGAATGAGATTACCAATTGCTGGCCCAATTTCCCCAAAAATGTCCAAACACGCGCAAATCATGGACGCATCCCCAAGAGAGTATACATTCTTCTCGATCTGAAGAATGTTATCAACCAGAGATGTGACGTCAAACGCGATTTCTGAAATGATAATAAGAAGAAATAATTAGCACATGATTACCTTGACTAAGTCTAAAAAGCTGACACTATATTTTGTATATCATACCTGGTCCCGTAGGTCCTGTGCGCTCTAGAAGTTGAATTCCTTGTCTAATTACATACAAGATGTTGTAAAATATTGTCTCCGACAAAGGATCCAGTATGTCAAACTGTACCGCTCTCAATCTACAAGTAATAACTCATAAACATCTGCAATGTATAAATAATTGAATTAACTTGGTTCTAATATAACTAACGATTGTCTCGAAGTGGCTGCCTTCCGATCCGCCAACAATTGCATTAATATGACTGCCATGTCGACCACAGTAACAATAGTATTCACGAATGGCCGTGCCGAAATCTTTGAAGAATCTGAATAGATGAGCTCAAGAGCTCCTAAAGCACGCATCAAAAACGCAGATGTTGCATACGAGAATTTGAATGACCCATGTTCAATATAATCCTGGTCGAGAATCGATACCACAGCGTAGACAACAGCAAAATGTGGCGGAAGGGAACGATCCTTAATGCAAATTTGTAATGGGACCTTCAACTTGATTCCCATCTGGGCGCAAAGTAACTCTGAATACTTGAGTAACAAATCAATTGAGACTGGATCGGTAGGGGTGACTGACAGCGGATCCGTGTCATGGACGGACAATGGTGTACCAAACGTTGTGAAGAAGGGAGGTGGAGCCTTACCCCCTGGAAGAAGAATGCTTCCATATTCGCCAAGCGCGACTGCTGTAACAAGATAAGGAAAAAGATAAAGGTCACGTCACAGCGCTACAAGGATGGGTGGGTGGGTTAGATGAAGATGTCAAAAAGAGAATTTACCATTATTTTCTGCTGCTGCTGCTGAACTGCCACATGCGCCCTCATGTTGAAGGGCAAGGCCAGTGACTTCGGGTTTGTTCAGTCGGGTGGGGAAAACATACCGGGTGGGGTATAAGGCTCCTGGTGTACCGCCTATAAGTTTACCATTGAAGCGCCGCCAAGGCTCCATTCCGCTCAGTCGAAAACGCGAAGGAAAAAAATCAGAGACAAGGCAAGGCAAGAAACACTGCAAATTCGGACAAAACCCTTTAAAAAAACTTGTGGAAAAGACAAAAAGTGATACGATGGGTGACCTCACCTTAAGGGATTAATTAATTTTGCACAATTTCTGAATTGTCAGAATTTCTGAGAAATATTGGCACTGAAAATTGCAGAGCAAAAAAAATTGCGACTGTTCTTGCCGGTGACTGAGTTTGAACTAAAGCATCAAAAGAGAAGAGACGAGCAGTGGTGGTGGTAGAGAGGATGAGGTTACCAAGACAACCAAAAATATAAATGTCTAGAAAAATTAATTAATTATTAATTAATAATTAAATCGCCTCGTTTGATTGTATTTAACTTATTTTATTTGAAACTTTTCCATTTTTGCAAATAAATTGCACAACCAACCACAAAAAAGAAGAAATGATTGCATTTTAAATTAAATACTTGAGTTTTTTTGCCTTTTGTTTCACACTTAAATTACAAACAATTTGATGTCAATTAGTAATTATAATTAAGTGTACATATCTTTTAACTGCGATATATAATAAATAATGAAATTTAATAATATAGTCATATTAATTTTATGTAAATACGACATAATTTTGAAAACGCTTTAATTGATTGGCGTGTACAATTTTTCGGAAGTACATAAATTGCGATAAATATTTGCTATATAATATAATTCACATTATTTCGAATATTATAATGTTTAATGATTAGATTTAGCAATTTTTTGCAAATAGAAGCTATTTTTTGGGTAGCGAGCGGCGAAAATATATTTTTAACGAGCGAGGGGGAAAACGACTACAATAATATATCTAATCAGCCGCAGGGGATGGTAAATACAGTAATTAATAAAATAAATAATTATTATGCGAAATGATTAATAATTTACATACTAAATTGCATCCGACTATATATCCGGTTTTCTTTGTATTTCGTTCGTTATATTATTGTGATTTCTTATCATCTCCGGACGATCCTTGAGGTGGAGGAGAGTCACGGTCGCGATTGTTGGAGGAGGTGGAGCGTTTCAAACCGTCCAAATATTCTTGTTGCGAAACAGCCAAAACTTGCGCCATGAGACCAGCATCTTCCCATTCGTTCATTCCTATAAGAATGGTAAAAATACATGGAATTATTTTAATTAACCTTATATTGAGTTATATGTAAAGATTGAAGAGGAATTTTGATTACCAAAAAGTTCTGGTGGTAGTTGGTTAATGAAAGAGGATGTCTCCAATAATTGGAAGGAATGTTCTACCCCATGATGATGATGTTGCATTTGCATTCCATTTGGTGGGCTTGTATTATTGGTGGGACTTTTTGGGGGCGATGAAACATTGTTGCCGTGATTGTTACCGTGAGGAGGAGACGACGTGTGCCTGCTGGAACTTGGTCCTGGGATTGAAGAAGGGGGTGGAGGAGATACCCGATTTGGAGAGTTTCGAAGATAAGATGAATCACCACCACGAAATGGGGACCCAAGTGGAGAAATGTTTTGAGAGCGGTGAGCATGAGATCGTGGTGATCTTACTTCAACAGAGGCGCAAGAAGCGGCGGATGTCGCAGTGGCTGATGAAGACGAAGCTGTGGTGGGAGAACGCTAAAAATGAAGAGAGAGGTTGTCAGTTAAGGGACATGATGACGGGGGAGATGTGGGTTAATTTATTTTAATTCACTTACAACTGCTCTGTTCCTTCTCTCATTATCTTTCAACCATTGTAAGTAACTTTCTCTCGCGACTTGTTCTTCCAAAGCTTCGTTGGTCGCTTCCCAGTCTGTGGCGCGGAGCTTGTCTTCTAACATGGCTTGTTCGATAAGCATATCTTCACTTTGACGGGTTGCCTCTTTCACTACGTTTTTGTCTGCAAGACCAGGAATGTGACCGGGGAGACCGAGACCGACTCCGACGGTGGCCTAGAGAGGTAGAAGAGGAAGGTCGTGTATAACTGATAAATTAAAACAGGCAGAGATTTGATATTGTTTTTACCTTGTACGGATCCACTAAACTGTTGTAATGAACTCCTCTATGGTAAGATAAACGGATAGGTTCATTGTCGGATTGGTTGGTTCCGTGGAAAATGTTGATTGGATCTGAAATTTCAATATTGAAACCAAATTAATTAACAAGGGCGATTTAATGGGTACTTTTAAATTAAAAGTTTTAATGACGTACCAGTACTGTAGCAAAATACTTCAATGGTTCGATTGTACATTTCGCTCATTGCTTGAATTTCAATGTGATTTCCGTGCACATATTCTAATCGTTTGCGGTTCACGTAATGGCTGAAATCTTCGGTGACGTACTGCGAGTAGTAATCTCCGTTGGCGGCCTGTAATTTTTTAGGAGTTATCATGGGATAGATATTATTAAAGGGCCAAGAAGGTCTAAATTAAGGTTGATTTTAAGTGGAAATACTTACAATGTAATCCATACAATGCTTCCTGACAACAGTGTGCATTTCTTGATCTCCATAAACTTGATCTGAAACAGCTCTAAAAAGGCAAGCACCATCTTCACCCATCTTTTTAATGATGTAACCCTTCTTTCGCATCTTCTTTTCGAAACGACGTTCCCTCTAGAAAAGTCAAGTGTGAGTGTGGTTAGTAATTAATTAATTAATGGTGATATTTAATAATTAATTAATTAATGAATAACTCACTTCAGCCCATTCTTCCTCAGTAAGTTGGGAATGTGGTTGTGCCTCATACTCATCTTCCGAATTGTAGGTGACCTCAGGACTAGGAGATAAAGGGATGTCGCAAATGGCAGCGGGTACTTCAGGTGGCGACACGGAGATATTGGGCGACCCTGGAATGCTGCCGGCAGGTGATGAAGTTCCACCACTTCCTGGTCGATCACTGACACGGTCCAATCGGCTAAGTTTGGAGCGGGTAGAGCACCTAAGAAAATAAAGAAGAGTAAGAATTGTTTCAAAAAATTCGAATTAAGTAAATGTAAATCGAACCTTATGGGAGAGGCCCGATGCCTCCGCTTCCCTCCAATATTTGGATGATGAGGTTTCGGAGACTCGACGTGTTCATACTGATTAAGTGTTTGTGAGATAGAAGCTCTCTTCTCCTCGCGAGTATTGCTAAGGCTAAGGTTTAAATTTTGACTATGAGACTGAGACCAAAGCTGAGACGTTGATGAACGTTCATTTCCATATAAGCGTTCCGGATTCAAACTCAAGCTCTCGGGCTGCGAGAAAAAAAGACAAAAATTAGAAAATTCTAATTTTTTATCAATTTTTGAACAAAATCGACATATTTTAATTCGACTTTACCTGAATTTGTGGGTGCGGCAGTGTTAAAGGGTGCGGGTGTGGGAGGGCATGATCCCCACCATTGTCCACCTCATTATTTCCTCCACTTTTGGAACAGTTTCCCTTCTTTTTGGAGAGAATCGTCATCTTTCTTGATAGTGCGGTGGGTGTGGTTTTGAAAAGATTGTTGTGACTTTTACTCCAGGAAATCCAAGAAGGGGAGGAGATTGAAGGAGGTGGGAGAAGAAAAAATGCTACGAATACGCGACTTTCCACATTGGACCCTGAAAATTAGTGCAATTTGTGTGTTTACTTGTTGTATCTTTATGTATCCCTAAAAATAAAGATGAGTCAACTAACAAGGGTTGATGAGAGGAAGTGTCACTTTTTAACAATAAATTTGCAACGTCGAAGATTATTTTTATTTTCGGAGCAGAACGAAGCCAATACGTCTGCTCCCGTGTGGACCTAATTCTGGACTGAATAGAATCCAAATATTACAAATGACACGTCAATACGGGCTGTGGTTGGTCGGGCGAAGTATGTTCCCTTGGAAACTGACCTCACTTAAAACATAAGGTCAATCCCTACTCACTTTCTCAACCGTTTATATTATATGAATCAAGTTGAATTGGTCAGGTTGGGTTTGGGTGTCGTTGTTCTTCAATCTGCAATCTGCAAATAACACACATAATAGAAATGTTACACTTACAAGTTGTGCATGTTGCTTTCACCACACCAACTAACTAACTACAAACTACAATTATTAGGTGTGGCGTGGCGACATCTTCTTATCACGAGACAAAATTTTAGATTTTCGATAAGCCTGCCCTTATCTCTTTCTTGATACTCACCTTTCTTAATATCTCATCTGTACCCTACACACTTTCTTCTCTTTTCTTTGGAGAGAGAGGAGAAGACGTAATTTCAGTTATGCGTTGATTTTATTTTATTACGGGGATATTATTCTATCTTATCTTGATTAAATCAAGGCAAGGATCCATTTAACAAGTCCTGCAGTCCACTCTAGTGACCTTATCACTGACCATAAGAAAATAATAAGTATTTAAACCCAATAACAAACAAATAACAATATGAGAGTGAACTGCTGGTCTGGTCTAATCTTCTAAAACCAAGGTTCTTTTAACAGAAATAGAAGATACATACATATTACATATATTATACATTATTTTGGTTGCATGTAATATCATTTGTATTATTTGGGAGAGGATGATGATGTAGAGGTGATGCCCCAGAGATGTCTTACCCAAAGGATAAGCACGGATTATCAAGAGCAAAGGCAAGGGAAATCAGAATGATGACCATTTTTCCTTAACATTCGTATACTTTCGGAAACGTTCTTTGTTTCGTTTGAGGTTAAAGGAACCAGAGGGTGCTGATGAGGATAATGTTAAAGAAAGGATTTTTCAGAATGCATGTGAAATGAATGACAGATTTTATGAAGGGTTTAAAATTTACTTGAATTAAGATCATTTGTATGTATTGTAATTAATGCAAATAATTTTGGCATGCATGGAAGATAAGTAAATGTAAATGTGGGGTTTATTTTTGCGAATTTAATTGTTATTGGATTGGGTTAGGAAGTGCATGCAGCATTGTTATAGCGCTATATAGGATTATTATTTGAGTGATACTTCAATTTGTAATTTTAATAAATTGCAAAAATTATGTGGGCATTAATTAGCAATCACTCAAGGCATTTTTGCAATTTTACGGAATAGAATTTGGCATATTCAAAATACATAAGTTTGTTTTGCACGGGTTGGTGTGTTGCTCTTTATTGCATGCTATTCTTAAAACTATACTTCAAACTCTTAAAACTAAAATATCATTCTGAAGATGAATGCATATTATTATTATACATATGCCTAAATGTGTTAGTTAACGAAAAAACAACTTAAACTTGCAAAATGTCACTTTTTAGAGTTGGAAGTTGGCTCTAGTTCATATTTAGCAGTGACCTACTGGGATCGGGATCTGTTTTTTCTTGTCGGCTGAAATATGTTATTATTAATAATAAAGTAGGCAAAGCTATTAAAATACAGTAAAAGTAAATTAAAGTAAAATGGAAGATGATAATTTTCTGTGAGTCTATTTATCCCGGTACCTCGTGATATAACGTGATGTGATTACATATACTTACGTGATATCTTGTAAAAATACATAATAAGAAGTACTTGGTCTTTTATTAGAGAGTAAACTAAATTAAAATTATAAGGTCATAGTTCACTCAACGTTCATAAAATAGATCTTGTTCGTTATGATTATTACTTCTTAACTTATAATCAACAAGTCGGCATCATGATCGGATCGGATTGATCATCATGTTCCTCGTAGAAATGGACTGAAATAGTGGATAAATATGAGACATATCCATCTCTCTCCGTCTTAATCACTTAATAAAAGAGACAGAAAAAGATGATAGATCTGATCTGATCTTATCTTCTTATCTTATCTGATTGATATGTCATCTTATCCTAGGAGGTAATTAATGAGGAACTGTCAGAATAGCTTATTAAATAAATTCCCGTCATATTAATTGCATTATTAGTTGAATTACTGCTTGTTTGGTGGGTTCGTAATTGGTAATACTGACCTGACAACAAGCTAATTTAATAAGATTCGATCCAGATCATAGATGAAGACGGATGAATTATTATTAAATTATTATTATTATTAATAATACTTGTTATCTTCTCTTGCCTAGATTTTATGAATGCTGTTACTTATTTTATGTTATTTTTTATTTTACGATGGTCAATAAGTTTATGATTATGATTATGACTGACATATCTGGAAAGAGGAAAGATGATGTTAGATAACCTTGCATACGTTTTAATTCCTCGTGTGCTGTTAATGAAAGTAAAGAATTATACTAAGAGATGCTAAATAAGTTAAGTTAATGGTGGTGGTGAGGAAATGTATTAAATTAGTTTATAGCTCTACTAATAATTTTGTAGGTGCGGTTAGTTGCAAAGGAATGAATTGAAATTGAATTGAATTCATGTACTACAATATACATAAGTGCAGCAAATAACAGCCGCGTTTATTACCACCATATCGTCATCATTCATGTAAGTTCTTATGGCACGCAGATTGTGGATGATGTGATATGATGTTCATGTTATTACGTTGTTTTTTTTGCAAAGTGCTAATGTGAATGCCACGTGCGTCGTGGTTTAGTGATTACAGAAATTAAAGAAGATTGAATTGAATCAACAAGTGAACAAGTCTCTTTTCTTTTGAGGTTTGATCTGTGCTGTGGTGGTGGTGGCAAATCGACTTATTATTATATTTTCCAAGAAGAATTTTGTTGCATTTATATTGTTAATTTGAGGAGAGATGCCGGAATCCATGTTATTGCTGGTGCATTCAGCCAAACAGATTGTCCGTGTGTGTCACAATGAACAAAAGATTGTGAAAGGGAGTGAAATGAAGTCGCTATCCGTTCTCGTGGGGAAAGTGGGTGACGGACTTTCCCTCGTCGTGGGCAAGTAAGTCATACATAAGAAGTTATTATTGGCATTGTATTTTTTGTATGATGTTTTTTGTATGAAGAGAGAGAGAGAACACCTTTCTTTTTATTCTTCTATATTCCATTAAAATACGAGGAATAGGTATTGTTGAGATGAGATTCTGAAGGTGTAGGATAGAATAGTGTAGTGTAGTGGATTGGAGTGGACGACATAAAAAATCAATCAGAATCAGAACAGATTTTTATAGTTTTTATGACAATAACTTAAACCATATCGGAATGAAGGTGGTGGTAGAATTGATAGATAGGTGCAGTATCCATATCTATAAGATGAGATGATATATTTTTATTTGTCTTATCTGTATGGAAAATAAGAAGAAGGAGAAGAGTGCAATTTTTATTGTGTTGAGTTAAACTGGCCATAAATTTAGTGTCGTGTGTGAAGAAATGCAGTGTGTATCTGTATCTGTGTGTATGCAAGGTGAAAGTTTGGGGTAGAAGGAGATTTTAGAAAGATGTCGTGAGAATATAGGGTAAAAGGTTGAGCAATCTTGCAGTTAGTATAGTTAATAGTAGTAGCAATTTTATTACACTGTGATGTATGAGATTTCTTCTTTTTGACTTGTTCATTTGATTGATGTCCGATAACTGATGATGATAACTATCATCCAATCCAACCAATGTGGGACAAATTGAGAACAAAAAAAAGGAATATGTAGTGGACAGAAGAGAAGATTGGAATTGTGTAGATAGATATGATGATGTAATAGATCATTGTAAAATTGAACAAAAGTCCTCCACTCCACCACGCAAGATCATCCAATAATCCAATCCACTATTACATAAGTAAATATGCAATGCAGTGAAAGTGACCACGGTTGGCGCAGTATCCAGAAGAAATGAAGAATCTCATCTCATCCATCTTCTCATGAATGAATTGCATGCTTGGTTTAGTATCATTTGCAGCATATAAATTGTGTCACATCACACAATTTAAGGATATTGCATGGAATGGTGGGGAAGTAAAGAATAGAAATATTTATGCAAATGTAAATGGTGATACAGAAGAGAAAAGAGACAGAAGAAAGGATTTGGGAGGAAGGAAACATTTATTTGGCAGAAAGAAGAACCACAATACCACCGCATCATCATATTTTTATTTAGTGGTTGGTGGTATGCATGTATGGATAACTTTCATAGAAAAATGGAAAGATTTTTCCATTTATTTGATCTTGACATCCCAATAATTGTATTTATCCTGCTCGCAAAATCCTGATTTTCGACATGCATGCAATTTTAGATGATTTGAATGCGGGAGTAAATGAATGATGAATGAATATTGAATACAAAGGGACGGACTCATCGCAGAGATCGGCTACGACTCCGAGATCAAGACGAAATACCGCAACGTTACTTTTGAAAGGACGGTGGACGCTTCTGACCTCTGCGTCCTACCTGGTTTTGTGGATGCACATACTCATCCCGTGTGGGCAGGGGATCGGGTGCACGAATTTAGGATGAAGGTCAGAGGTCAATTATGCTTGTTCATTGATGGGATGTAATCTGAGTTAAGTGGTGGTACAGTTAGCAGGTGCAACTTATATGGACATTCACAATGCGGGCGGTGGTATCCATTACACGGTGGATCATACGAGGCGTGCTTCGGAGGATGAGTTGTTCTCTTTGTTGAGGGAGAGGCTGATTCGGATGTCCAAGTCAGGTGGGTGTGGGTGGTGGTGGTGGTGGTATGTAATTCAATTGCATATGTACGTGTCGGTATGATGATGGAGTAATAAGACATACAAATATGTAATGTATGTATAACAATATGATGGATATAGGGACAACCGTTGTAGAATGTAAAACTGGATACGGACTCAATACTGAAACCGAACTGAAAATGCTACGCGTTTTGGAACGGGCGAAAAGAGAGATTTCTTTTGTCGACATTAGCATCACGTATTGTGGGGCGCATGCCATTCCAAAGTGGGTGATTAAATGATAAGTCGGAGAAATAATTGATAACCATGTTTTTGACTGTTTAGAGATATGACGGAAGAATTAGCGACCAAAGCAATCATAAATGAACAACTTCCCGCCATCACGAGAGCGATAAGGTTGGGCGAAGTGTCGGTGGATAATATTGACGTCTTTTGTGAAAAAGGTGTCTTTGAGGTGGAGTCTTCTCGCGCAATTTTAGAAGCGGGGAAAGCGCTCGGCTGGAGAATTAATTTCCATGCGGATGAAATACATCCTGGAATGGGTGGGGCGGAGGTAGGTATATTTTGATAAGGTGTGAGATTATTGATAAGTGTTGTTATCACATCACTTATTTTTTTTAGATGGGCGCGTCAATCGGGGCTGACGCGATAAGTCATTTGGAACAAGTGTCGGATTGCGCTATTGCAGGAATGGTTGAAAACAACACGGTTGGCGTCATTCTTCCCACAACGGCGTACATTCTCAGGTTGAAACCACCACCCGTGAGGAAATTGATTGAAGCCAATGTTCCCATCGCTTTGGGATCTGATTTCAATCCGAATGCGTTTTGCTTGGCTATGGTAAGTAAGGATTAATTAAGGTTCAAAGGTCAAGTCAATGTAAATGACCCTAAAGTACTACTTTATGTAATTCCAGCCCATGGTCATGCACCTGGCTTGTATCTTGTGCCACATGAGTTTGGAAGAAGCCCTTGTTGGAGCGACCCTTAACGCGGCTGCAAGCCTAGGACTGTCTGCCTCGCATGGATCGCTGGAGATTGGAAAAGCGGGTGATTTAGTGATGGTGGATGTGCCAACGTGAGTTTACAATAATAATCTTGTACATTTTTTACCCGTCCAATTTCTAAATCCTTTTTCTTATTACTTTCTTCTTTATGTGGTGATGATGGTGGATATAGATGGGAACATTTGATTTACCAATTTGGAGAGCACGAGAATCTAATCCAGATGGTGGTAAAGAAGGGATTTGTTGTCTATGATAAATCTCACCAATCAAACAACGAATAAATAAATAAATGATAAAAGGAAAGCAAAAGCAAGCAAGTAAATAAATAAATGATGATGATGATAATCCTATAATGCAATTCACCTGTTTTCACTCATCATGCACACTTCAAGGAGAAGACATACGATTATTATTTTATAGAATTGCACAACATCCATCCATCCATCCATGCATTATGGAAGAATTGTAGATTGATGGTTTATTTAGGAATTGTAATCAGATTGAAACAAATACATAAGAGCACCACTCTACTGGGCTTATCTAGCATTCGTCCTTTAGAAAAAAAACTGACTCGCTCTCACCACTTCCCGAGTAATAGTAGATAAGGCTTGCTTGTTAGAGAACGTGTAAGAGGAGCGAAAGGAAGGAAGGATGAATGAGGGAACGTAATTAGGGGAATATGACTCATTTAATTTTGGTACAAAACGGAGAAAGTTGGGATTCGGGGTGACACTTGCTTGTTAGTTTGTAAAATTGTGTGTTCTTTAGTTCCGAGAAAGGAATTAAGGAAGGTTTGGGACGAATAAGAAGGCAGAGAGTGAAAAGAATTAAAGGTTAATTGTAAAAATAAGAGAAAGTTAGGTCGATTTTTTTGTGCTGTGTTGTCCACTTTTTTAGTCCAACTGAATTGAACTCTGATATCTATTCATCTTACCTTATCTATTTTACTTTATCTTGAATGGCAGAATGTGTTTTCTTCTCTTCTGTTCTATACGTTGTTATAGCTTTGCATTAAAAAGCTGGATGACCCAATACATAAATTGTTAAGACACTTTTCGCACATTCTCATAACTTTCTCTCTCTCTCTCTCTCTCTCTTTCTTGAAATTCGTCCAACTTACCTTGCTTTGCTTTCCCTAAGCTCTTTTGGCGTGGTTTGGTCTTGTCCTCCTTGTTCAATCCAATCCCATCCACTGCAGACAAAAAGAACAACCAAGATGTCCTCCACTTTGATATTCTGAAACTATGTAGGGAAAAAATGTACCTGGCTGGGCTGGGATGCCAGGTGTGCATTTTTTCTAAGACTGTTTGCTGATCTTATCTTACTGGGTAGATAGATAGTGAAAGAATTGGATGGATGGGTGAATGAATGCGGTGGTGGCGATTCTTCTTTCTTGGAAACAAGGAGAAAATGAGGTGGAAGATGCGAATTAAATTGTCTTGATTACAGCAAACCTCTCAACTCAACTCATGCATCTTAAGAGAGAAGAACAAGATCAAGAAGTGTTTGCTTTGCCTCTTCCATCATTAGGTACAAACTTACTAACTTGCCAGCTAACAAACTTACTTTGTCTCAATTTGGGCAGGTAGGTAAGGAAATGAGCAGTAGTAGAAGAAGAAGAAGAAGAATTAAAGAAGTCAATCCATCCTTATAAAAGAAAAGGAAAGTCAGACTTATACTCCTTTGCATAAAGTAGTTGAGCTGTATAATAAGAGAAATGCAATTCAATCCAATCCACTGTGCACTGCACTGTACGCGTGTCCTTTAAGGGAGGAGAAGGGTTGTATCTGTAGTTATATATAGAGAGGAAGGGAGACGTAAGTAGTGTTCCAAACATACATTAGACAATAATAACATAAAATATTCCAGTTTGTCCCCCTGGAATGGAAGGAAGAGTAGAAAGAAAGGAAGGACAGAATCATGTCTTCTTCTTCTGCTTTCACTCTTGAATTATTTCGTGTAATGGAGTAAATGGGGACTTTCCTTGTTCTTTCTTTTGTCTCACTGGCACACAATAATGTCCAGTTCAGTCCAGGTAATGTAAGATAAGGTCCCTTTTGTAAATACGGTACAACAAATTGATAAGATATGCACATTATCTACTTCTAACTCTAATAATAATCCAATATAATCTAATCCAACCAGTCTCACTCATTCACGGTGTCTAACTTGTGTTGTCTTCTTATTATGTCAATATACATAAGTCAGAGATAAGGTGAGGCAACATGAGAAATCGAATTATACTGATAAAGAATTGCATAATGCGGATTATTGGGTTATCATCATTTACAAAATCTTGCCTTTTATGATGCAAATGCTCAGATAACCCACACCATCTTATCTAATGTTGTTGTTGGTTATCTTAATTTCAGAACGTCTCAAACTGCCTCTTACTTAACATTCATGTAGAGGAGTGGGGCATAGTGAGAATGGAAATAAAGCATGCCACCATGTCTCTTGGATAGAGGCACCTAATTCAAAAAATGGAGGGACTCAATTAACAAAAGAGAAATTGCGTGGTTGAGTCGTGATTTGTTGCTCCATGCACCTCCATTCACCATTGCACTTCATTCCAAGTCGGTCCATCCATTTTTGTTCTCTTGTCCCGAATTATTAATTTAATTAATTGTTCCTATTTTGATTGCGTTATTGCCAAAGAGTGAGGTGAAATGTTGGGAGGAGGAGGAGTAGCTTAAGTCGAGGGAAATAGCGATGGGGACCTTCTTTTATTGTTTCTTTAATTACATTCTTTCCCAACATTTTGGGAATGTGGGAGCAGTAACTTGAATAATTAAGATTGAGAGGGGTTAGGTGTTGTATGATGTCTGTTTTGGTCGTGGTAATTAAGAAAAATGAGGTAAGAAAAATTAAGATAGATTTCTTCTTAGTTTTGTGGTTTTGTGAGTTATCACACTGATAACTTGTCACTATGTTCTGTTTGCATTTTTGCTAATTTTTTTGCATATTTTATGACTTTAATAGATCTCGAGCCAATCAACCACCTCGTACAAGAAGAGGAGTACCACCACATCACCAGACCAGATCGACCTTCACACCCCCTTCATCTCAACATCATTACCACGTGGTCATGCTACGACATAACATCTTTATTGATTGGAGCAGGCTACATTTCTTTTAATCCACCATGATAAGCATACTTTATGCCACGTTTCTTTTATTGATACAGACTTCTGAGTTCAATTTTTATTACTGTATGTATAATTCCAATTCTATAGTATTTCTTCTAATTCTTTTTTAATGTGTGTTTGAGCACTCGCTCGTTCCAAAAGTTCTAACTTCTGTTTAAGTTTCAAATTCAATGACAAATTGGCGATTTAATGTTTTTATTTTATTTTTGTACGCTAAAATGTGTTGTCCAAATTACATTTGCCAAATAAATAGTATGCGTTATAATAACTTAATTCTGTTGTGTTATGTGTACTTCCTAATTAACGTTGAAAGTAATTATAATATGTAATCAAATCATTTAGTTTAGTTTAATTTTGGATAGGATGGGATCCTTTATTTATTTCCTTATTATAGTGATAATCAATTGGTTGAGTGCGCTGAATTAGAAAGTGGTGCACTGCACATGGTATAATTAACATTTAATAGGAATATTAATAATTAGCATCACCACACTTATCATATATATCATCGATAATATAATATCCTTTAGAAAATGTATCACATTGTTTGGTTTTACTGTTACGGTTACCTTTTTTGTTCAGATACAGACAGACAGAGACAATTTATTAAGCATTTATAAGAGTATAAATAAGCAATTGTACGTAGACAGACAGACAATGCTAATTAATTAATTATTAATTAACTTGGTTCTTTTCTCTTTTCATTTTTTGGTTGTACACACCTACATGCGCGTACCTTGTGATGAATTGATAATAATTTTACGTACACGACGCTGCATGGTTGTTGGCTAAGAAGAGAAAGTGAATTCATATCTTCTGTGCTGATAGTTGGTGAAAGTGGATGCCGTTGTTACAGCGAGTATTGTTTGCAGAGGGATGACGACAACGTAAATTCCGAGGAGAAAGGAGGATGAAAAAGAAAGCGGTGGTGAATGCCGACTTGAAGGGTTGCAACCATCCGTGTCCTCACAACTTTTTAGGCAGCCCTTTACATACCTGCAACAAAAAAGAAAGAAAACAACAAACTTCGCATATTATTAATATTTGGTGAGAAAATATAAATATAAGTATGCGTTATTTTTAGGGCACAATAACCATGCACAGACAGACAGGGATATTGCGAGGTGAGGTGAAAGTTGAGGTATAATGTGATAATAAGAAAGAGAAAGCAGTTGTCTGAATTTATATAAACTCTGAGATTCTTCGGACAGAAAGAATTAAGCAGAGTCGCACCCTTTCATCCATTCTTCACTTCTTGGATAAAGAAGAAGCCATATTATTTGAAACAAGACAGTTTTTAGTTTAAAAAGAAGAAAGAAAGAGAGAAAATGTATGTGGACTGGAAATTATGGTGTGTAAATATACCGAGAAAGATGCACACACTGTATGAATCAGACTGTATATGGACGGATAAGCCATTATCAATTCATCTTTTTTTCTCTCCCTTATTCTTCACCACTTTGTCGTAGTTTTTTTTGAGGGAATTTGTAAAACGGAAATTGCGCAAATGACTCGAATTTTCATTTTGGTGAGCTTTTTGAATAATGTGCAAGTAGGTATATGTAAAGAAAAAGAAGAGAGAAAGTTGAAGACTGAGAAAAAAGAAGAGTTAAATTTTGAAATGCATACCTATCCTGAAAGTAAAAGTGACCACAATGGCTCATCCGAATAATTTCGGTGTCTGTGTTCAACGTTCCACTATCCAAGGCACATCCTCGCACCGTTATTGTTTCACCTGTATCCACTGCAATACAATAATAATTGGTTAGGTTTACAATTTAATTGAATACATGCAAGACAATTAAGTTATATAATTAACGTGTCAACTTAATTATAACTAATTACTTAAATTACTTACCAAAAACTCCTGCCATTTTGATACAAGCTGTCGCCGGGAAGAGACCATTCCTCCCTTTGCGCCCACCCATGCAAGGCGATTCCAGTGTGGCGGCGGAAAAGTTGTTGTGAAATGGATCTTCACTAAAAAAAGGGAAAGATGGATTACGGATGGATTAGTGGTGGATTAGAGTAGATTAGTTATTATTGCATATAATTACCAAGACGGATTATCTCCATTGAGACTTGAGCACTTGAAGCAGTCAATGTTAGCTGCAACTGGAATCATGAGGAAGAAAGTTTTGAATTTTACAATTTTTGGTTTAATTTGGTATTATTATAGATTATAATGACGATGACGATGATGACGAGATTGATTTTTGATTGTGATTTTATTTTATAAATAGAGAAATGAGACGAGACGATCGAGATGAGATTCTGGCTAAAAAGATGAGTAGGATGGGGATTTGGGAGGAAGGAAGGGAATGAAAGGGTACCCAATTTTAATGAGTTTCTTGTTTATTACAAAATTGCTTGATTTCTTGTAGTCTGATAGTTATGAATTTTAGTGTGTTTGATTTGGTTATAGAAGAAGTGAAAGTGGTGGGAGTCTGTGTTTTACTTGTTTCTCATTCCATCCTTCCTAACATGAGAGTATAAGTGAGTGAGTGAAAGTAGTTAGTTAATGAATACTGTGGTGGTGGTGGTGGTATGGTCTAGTCTGGTTGTGGTTGTGGTGTGGCATTGATTATTAAAAGAAGAGAAAGTGGGAGAGAGCAACATGTTGTGAAAAATAATGAGAGAAAGTTGGTTATATTCGTATACTGTTCCCAATTTATGGAAAGGACAATCAGTCATCTTCTATTGTAGTAGTAGGAGATTATTATTCCATGAAATTAACTAGAAATTGACTACATAAACTAAAATTATATCGATTAAAAGGAAACGGAAGGACAAATCCCAATCACCAATTGATCTTCTTCGTGTCTTAATCTGCACGCATACTATATTATTTTGTATCATTTTTTTAAGAAGAAAATTCGAGAAGGTTGAATGAATACTAATAATTATTGATTTATTAATTATCATTATTATTATTATTAAACTCACCTTGTGGAGCAGCAGCAATAAGAATGCAGCCATACATCAACATGGAGCAACAACACGACAAGAAGAAAGTTTGGTGGACGGTGGTGGTGTTGATTGAATGACGATGATAATAATTATGATGATGATGATTTTTTGAGATGAGAAGAAGTTTTCTATATTTTAGGAAAATGTGTTGCATCAAGAATTGGCCCAAATATTCGACAGCTTGTATAATTATTTTCGGTAATAATGGGAGTATTGTCGCCGTCGGCAGTGGTGGTATTTTTCTTTTGTTGCTTTCTTTTTCTCCTTCTTTGTTTGTGGCAGTCATCACAGTTTTTCTTTTCTTTTTGAAAGAAGAAGAATCCTTACTGAGTCTGCAAACATATGCAAAGAAAATAAATTTACAAAGAAATTAATTATTATTATTGAACAAAGTTTAGTGAATTGATGGACAGGTGGGTATGGGTTTGGTTTGATTTGGTGAAAATAATCAATCACAGAAATGAAATGTATGGAATAATGAATAAGAAATGAGAGAAGTATTAAGATGAAGAAGAGAAGAAGAATTGAGATCAGAATCAGAAAAGAAAGTCTTTTTTTTTAAATGGGATGTTTTACAAAAATAGCGTATTATTCCGCATTATTGTATTGTTGTGCAAATTGTGTATTTGGCAAAGTTAGAGATTGATTTGAATCAAATTAAGTAGAATTTTTGGTAGATATGTATGTACCTATGTTGGATTTGAATGGTTAATAAGCTTATATATAGCTTGTGGATTTTGCTCATTAAATTCGAATTTTTGTGTTATTAGTGCAGTGGAGAATTGGAAGGATTTATTTGCTGTATTATTATTATTATTATTATTCGTCCGTCTTTAATTTATTTTTTTTCTTTTAATCCTAAATAATTGGCATGGCATGGCAGACTTATTGTGGATATTTTTTAAGGAAGATTGATAATTGTTAATAATAATAATAATGAATTGGGTCATGATTACATACGAAGCAAAACTGCGAGTGTGTTAAACGAGAGTGTGTTAGTCTGGTTCTATTCGGTTTTTCTTCTTTTTGTGAGACTACTGGGATCGGTTTGTTTGTTATGAATGGATGACATGATGTTTATTATTGTTTAAGAAGAAATAGAGATGATGATAATAATAATCTCTGCAAGTTAGTTAACTGAACTGAATTTTTCTATCCTTTTCCTATCCACATTTTGTGACGGAGGAAAGGAAGGAAGGAAGTGAAACGGAAGTGAAGTAAAGTAATGTGAATTGAATTGATATACATGCACGATATCACAATAAACAAAAGTCCAAAAAAAGAAGATGTGTATTATTATACAAAACAAAACAAACATGACTAAATGAATTAACACTATCCATCCACCTATCCATCCACACAGATAAATTTGGTTGGCAAAAAAATAATATACATGCAAATTCAATATCAACAGTTTCTTTCTTTCGCCAGTAGAAATAGGAGGAGAAAGTTCGTCAGAATGGAAGATAGTATATAACATACCGCATACATATGTATGCATATGCATTACTAACAACCTGCTGCTGCTACTGTAATTCCACATAATTTGCACACATTATTTACCAATACCACCACAACCACACAAAAAAGAAGACGAAAGGCGTACAAACATATTCGAATATATCTAAGTGAAAGCAGGTTTTAAAGCAGTGGTGGTTTGGCAAATACAATAACTTTCACTCTTATTGCGTTTATAGCATATCTACTACTATATGACTTTCAAGTTGACTATATATGCACTCATTATCTTCACATGTCATGTCAGGCCCAAAACCAAAGGGGTAGGTGGGTAGGTATGTGTGTGATATGTGATATGTGACCGTGTGTGGATTGGATTGTGGAAAATGACCATAACCACAACCACAATACTTGATCGATATTTGAGAGGTTGTTTGCTTACTTACTTACACTTACATTATGTACATGGTTAGTTTAGTTGGTTATATTGTTTGTGTGATGCCGTGTCGTGTTTTGTTTTTGTGTCTCATTTTCCAACCATGTCATGACTAGTAACTGACTAACTGGCTGGACTTTCATTTGAGAGTCAAGTAAGCAAGCATCAGGTAGCAATGCGTGTCCAGTCCAGCCAGGTAAATTTCTGCTTGAATTTCAAGTGGTGGTGGTTGGTTAATGGACATGGTTGGAGTAGGGCTTAGCTTAGAAGCTGCAATGCTACTAACTATACTACCCGGGTAGCACATAGTTGTGGTGGTGGTGGAGAAAGCATGCAACAAATTTATTTACTGTGTAGGTAAATTGGTGGTGGTTATTTGTGCATACTTTATTATTATTGGGATCAAACCCACTCCACACAACCTGTACATGCCCACCATCCATTCATATTGGACAGTTCATATTATTATGGCATGGTCACGTTGCGCGTTATGTATGTTCTGGTGCAGAAAGAGAAAGTCATTGCATTGCAGTGTGTTCTTGTTTTGGCAGTGTGTCACATACAAATTTAATGAGATCATATTGTTGCCCTTCACTCTTTTCTATTCCCTAACTTAATAACAATGCTATTTCATCATCATCATCATCATTTTGGAAATGCATTGTTATGTATTATTACATGTATGATGTATGTTATATGTATGTATGCATTGTTAGGCTGGCTATGCTGTGTTTGTTTGTTGCCAGTGTGATTTTCTTTCTTGGAATGACTGGAACCGAAAGGAAATCCTTGTTTTTCTTCCTTGCTTTCTTTTTGGGATATTACGGAGAAAGTTGGTGGTGGTGAAATCCTGGAAGAAGAAGTGGAATGATGTCAGGAAAGAAAAGCTTTAAAAGAGTTAGCTGCTTTGGCTGGCAGAGGAAATGTTCCTATTACAACAACTACAACTACAACAACTACACTATTTGTTGGTTGACTAGGCAGGCGACAAATCGGGTACAAATCCATTACATGCAATAATGTTTGGTTGTATTGTGGTGTGGTATGGTTGCAATTGCAGAAGTTGTGTGATGTTTTGTTTATATTAAATATATGCTATGTTGAGTAGGATAACGCAAAAATCTAATGTGGCGTGGTGTAGGGTACTTTTGTGTGGGTGGAGAGAAGGTCGCAGTAGTACAGATATAATATAATGATATGTCACAAACTACATAGTATGTACATGCAAAATTTAGGGGACACCAACCAACCACCACCACCGCTCGGACAGTAGAGATGAATCCGGATGAATATAAGTAGTTGGTTTGTGGTGACCCATTATGCATGACACATACAAAGTTGATTGACAGGACGGGACAAAAGTGATTGACTGGCTGACTGACTTTCTCCGCTAATGCACTACTACATTGCATGCGAGAATAGTGATGATGATAATAATATTATAATAAGAATAATAATGTCAGACTATAATAATAAGAATACATATTATGTGAACGTGTAGTTAACTTTCTTTTGCGGTTGGTTGGTGCCACCAACTTGGTGGTTTGGTTTGGTTTGTGGTTGACCAAAAGTGAAAGAAGGGAAAGGGTATGGAATTGGAAGAAGAAGGAAAATTGTTTAGATTATTTATACATATTTCGACTATTGTGTATGTATGTGACTGTGACTACGTATGTATGTATGGTTAGTATGTATACATACAAATATTTCAGAGTTGTTTTTTTTTTAGATTTTTAGACATACATACAACACAAGCAAATCCTCTTGGTCTTATACTGTTGTATTGTATCTTGTATCACACACACACTGAAATCCATTCCACACACAGTTTAAATTGTGTATGAGACAGTAGAAATGGAGGACAGGACAGCGCGTATATAGTTTTGTGACAAGTGGAAGAAAGTTGGTAGTGAAAGTTGAGTACAGGTGAAAGTGGGAGGTAGAAGAAGAAAGCATTCTTATACGTACCTTGTTCCACTGCTACCACCACCACTGCCACTAGGGTGCTTCTTCCACCACATTATTTTATTTATTGGGTGTGATGTGAGTACAATGATGATGACGAGGAAATAATTAGTCGTATGTATAACGAAACCGGAAGTGGAGAAAGTACAAGGGAGGAAGAGAAAGAGATATATGGCTTTGCGTTCCGGAGGCAAATTGAGACAAAGTATAAATTATGGTTTTCTTCTTCTACAACTACACTAACTGACACAAAATAACACTGTGCACTTTTTAATCAACCACACCACACTACACCACGCCACAATTAATTGCAATTACTTAATTGTAACTTTCGTAGTCAGAATTTAACGAAGATTACGCAATTATACAGAACTGCACAAACCCGACATAAATACGATGCTAGTTATGACTTTTGTGAATACCGTTTTTCAAAAGTCTTGTTTTGAAGCCAATAACTCTGAAAAGCGTTTTTTTCCTTCTTCTTTTTGGTGCATTATTGTTACACTATATACTAGTTATCAGTGATGTGATGTGACTTTGTGCAAGGACTGGCTCATACTGAACCCGGGTATTGGAAGATCGGCACGTTTTATAAGAGTCTGAAATTTAGACTGGCTTTTTGCTTTTTTGTCACATGCCATGTATGCATGCTGCTTTTCGGTTTGGTCATGTCATGAAGCGACATGTTTTTATTTTAGTTACTGTTTTGCTGTTAGTTTGTTTTTTTTTTGCAGTATTTAAACAGAGTTAATTAACAATGGATGGATGGATATGGATGCCGCAGATATTGAGAAGATGGGTCTGGAAAAATACCATGATATATGATGATACCATTTTTACTTCGTCATTGTTTTCAGTTCGATCCTATCCCAACCATTGCTTGGAGGTCCTGCAGTTGGTCCCATCTCTCCTAAAGAAGGTGCACTGGCCCCAGTGTTAATACCCACCGAATATGATCCCGGAGAATAGAAATTAAAATTGTAGACGATTGGGGAGTAAAAATGTTTCTGGATGACATCGTTGTTGTCACTTCCTTGAACAACAGGGACAACGGCTCCTTCGGCGGTGCAGACATCCCAGAGAGCGTTGATTGTGGATGGTGTAGAATTTGGGGATGACATTACCCCACTTGGTTCAAATGGTGATGGTGGTTGTCCAGAAGGATGACGTGAACGACCACTATAGAGTTCAAAGGGAATACCTGGAGGCGTGCTCATGACGCCAATTGAACAATGCCAAACGGATCTATAGGTAGAAAATCTAATGGAGATGTTGAAGAAGCAAAGTTTCAAGATGGAATGAGGAATTAAAGAGGAAGCACGAGATGTGAAATGAGTTGCAAGACAAGTTCTTATCATTACAACAATGTTCCTACCTATGATAAGGAGTTTTAGATTGATTTATAATATATATGTATATTTGATAGAAATTCCACATCCGATCAAAGAAACATAATGATGATGATATGATAAGAGTGTGATGAGTATATTATAAGGATATACTGTACAACTCCACTTCGTCTTCAATCATAAAACAAAGCACATTCATTTGTCTTTATCCGATAAGGAGATAAATGTCTGGATTCCCTCGCTCGTCTCAAAAATATGCGAATGAGTTAAATAAAATGAGGATAACATGACAAATAAAGTATATTAATTATCATAGTAGTAATAGTAATAATAACAAGATTGAAAAACAAATAATTGCAATTAATTAAAATTAAAAAGCAATCAAATCTGCGTTGCATGCCATAAAAGATTTTTCCGAAAAGTTGCCAAATATACTCCCTTGCAGATTATGAGGAGGATGAATAAAATGCACAGTGAAAACATTTACTTGCCTAAAACATCATCATCATCTCCGTTCGTTTTATTCTCATTTCCAATGCAATTTGCAAATTATTACAAAGAATTTGCATCAATCTCAATTCGCAACAAATTTTATAACATGCAAATCTGTCTTTGTTCATAGATTAAAAGTATCCAGCTACGCACGCTAGCCAAGGTAGCGTAGCTGGATACTCATAGATTAAGCATTGCTCCTTCGAAGGAGCAATGCTTAATCTATGCTGGATACTTAAAATCTATGGTCTTTGTTCATCCAACCAAATATCTAAGAGGCATTCAACAATCTTTTACAATTTATTAATAAATTGTTAGCTTGATTGTTAATAAGATTCATTAATAACAATTAATTAGCGATTAAATTAACATAGTTCTTAGCATAAATAGTCGTACTACAGCGTGTGGTGTGGATGCACCCAACCCGAAATTTGAGTTGGATTTTGGAGGGAGCGGGAGTAATATAAAGAGCACCCGGCACACGAACAACAACGGTGGCTGCTGTGTGGAGCAAACGTCCCTTGTTTGACATTTCTTGATAAGATTTTTCTTGATAAGCATTAAATTCATAGTTTTATTTTAACCCAATTCAACTTATCCAACTGAGAGAAAAAAAACAAATTAAGATAAGATGGAGATTGAAAATCAAACTCACCAATCCGTGGAGGATCTTTTTAAAAAGCTAGACAAAATTTGGAAAACCATTGGTCATTGTGCTGCTTCCAGACAAAGGAGGAAAACGGCTATTCTAAAACGTACTCAGGTAAGATACAATATCAATCAATGGTAATCGATAAGCCAGTCAGAGTGGAAATTTTGAGATGGTATGAATTACTTGACCTTTTTAAATGGTGTAATTGCAGCAACTCTATGAAATTTATGATGAAGAAGTCGAAAAGTTGAGTGAATACAAGGCCAAGGTGGAAAATTTGTATCAAGAGATCCTACAATTGCTGAAGGATTTAACGATGGATCAATCAATTGGAACTGAAGCCAAAGCTGAATCGCAAGAGAAGACTTTGCAGGAGGCAGTAAAGATTTATGAAAAGATTGCAGAAGATCTGAGGCAAAAGAAGGCTGTTCGAATGGAAAAGTATAATAAAGTAAACGACCAGGTTGTACTACTTTGCGAAGAGCTGGATGAAGATATTTTTACCATCAGTTTTGAGGAGATTCCATCAGATGCTCAGGTATTTTTGAACTTATTATCTCAATTTGTCATGTTTGGAATTTGGGCTTGAATTTGATGAATTAATTACAGGTTGGAGTATTAGAGTGCAAGCTGGTTGACTACCAGAAGGAAAAGATTCGCCGTCAGAATTTGTTTAAGAAGTTGAAGCGGAACATCAAAATTTTGGAACGAATACCTAAGAATGAATTTGAACGTGTAATTTCTTCTGACGAGGCACCACCACCCGCGATTAAAATTTTGGGATTGAAAAGATTGCACGAAATGGAAGAGCTGGATGCTGCAATGCATCAAGAAGTTTCCACCGATAGAGCTGAAGGGGATCGAATCTGGCAAAAAATTAGAGAATTGTGGTCGCGCCTTCAGATTGGCGAAGAACTGCAAATTGCATTTGAGAAGGTTCACTCTAGTATCTTATGTCAGATTGGCGATAAGCAGGAAGCTGTTTATCAGCCCAAGGTTTTACGTAGGGTAAGTTAACCATATTGTTAAATTAAAAATGACTTGCTCACGTCCTATAGAATCAATGTCTTGCACTATTTTTTAACAGCTTCGAAGTGAGCTGAACCATCTTGAAGAGTTAGGATCATCATTGATGTCTGGTGGAACTGGTGTCGCCTCCAGTACTGCAGGAAGTAAGACAAACTTAGGGAGCAAAATTCCTAGCAGTACAACCAAAAGGGCTGCACCTGGTAATACCCAAGAACAAGTAGATCCCACTCCTATCTCGCATGAAGTTGTTTCTCTGTCAAATTCTTACACCGAATTTATGGTACAGCTTACTGATCTCATAGTTATTTTAAGTAAGAAATCAATCACTAATATATGACTGATTATTCAATACGCAGATGGACCTTTTGTGCCAGTCGACCCTCCTCCATTGTACAGAGCAATAGGAAACCTCTCACTGATATACCAGCCGAACCAGCTTCCACCCTTACAGTTCCCACTAAGCCTGAGAGATTTGTCACCAAAGTCGCTCCTCCTCCCCCACAACAAGCCCCAGCGTATGATGATGATGAAGATTGGAATTGAATAGAGGGTACCG
>JAQFZJ010000444.1:0-26685 GCA_034695645.1 Folsomia fimetaria
ATACTGAGCCACATTCTCAGTATATGTGCAGGTTTTCCTGTTAAGGTTTTCCCTGCACACTTATATCTTCGCTTCGCTTCGCATTCCATTATACAATTATATATGTTCCAATGATACAATATGTAGCGATGAGGGCTGCGGCTATATCGTATGAATAAAGAAGAAGATTGATTGATTGATTGAACAGCGAGCAATGAATCAAAATGATGGAATGCATCTAAACCCAATTTGGACACCAACACTACTTCAACTATTATAAAATAGAATTTCTCTATGGAAGTTTTTCTGAACTTATATGTATAACAACAAAAATATATGATGTCTGTATTGTGTATTTTGAATGTATTTGATTTCACGTTTGTAAATATTTTTTCCCTGAAGAAGATAGCAGATCGCTGTCGAAAGCTTGGACTAATAAATTGTTAATGTCATTCATGATAACCGTCAATACTATGTACTACATATGTAACTTGCATGACTCATTCAAGACGAGCCCATGAATTTTCTCCTCACCCAAAAGTATTTGTACATACAGAACAAAGTACTTTCTCCACAGAACAGCACATCCTAAATTCTTAAATAAAGCCTTTCTTCCTTTTCAACATAATAAAATGGAAGATGCTCCTTAACACTGACTATAATTGAAAACAGAAACAAATAAAGCGTTTATATCTTGAAATAATAAATGCAAAGTCGACTGAAGTAGTCGGTACTGCAATTTTGAAGATTTACATATCTTTTACATATACCATAATAAAAATATATTTGAATACTGATTTATAGGGTGCGTTAGATGTGTAGCCAATTAATTTGATATAGGTGACGTTGCCTCGTGTGTTATGTTAGTGTACGATTATTAATACTAACTATGATATTGATTTGAACGAATGCTATTATTTACTCGCATGTTCCATCCATTCAGGACCGGGTTAAAGGTTAAATTTTAAATGTATGAATGCTTCTTAATTCGCTTTGGATGATTTTAGTTATGTAAAAATTTATTTAACGTTGATTTTTGTTGTAATATTTTAAAATAATAATCTGCTATGATTGAACTGCATGCAAATTATTTTGCAAATGTTTAAAGCCAAAGTATTTCATCAGTAGTAATTTTATATGAAATGTGCCAATTAGATTGCGGGTTCATGTAATATGATGCTTTATTCTGAGGTAACAATTTGTATTTACGAACTGGTTTACGACCTAGAAAGACGTCAATTATTTATAAATAATTATTTAATTTAACTACGATTAGTAACAATATTTTGATTTAAGATTTTGATTGATATAAGTTAGATCACATGATGTGAAAACACAAATTATATCAAGGTCTGTATAATATATATTATTACTTTATTCAGGACGAAGAATAATAATAATGAGTGACAATAATCCAATAATGATAACGCGATTCATTTATTTACTTAATTATTTTAAGCCGGATTTTTGATTCGCTGAGAAGATATGTCAAAATTAAATTATGATATCCATTCTATTTTGTATCCTCATCCCTCCTTTGTTAATCACAATATTGTCCAAACTTTCTGTTTCTCAAGAGTAGAAAAGTTTGAAAATTTAATTTATGTAAATAACTCACAAAAGTAAAAGTACAAGTACAGCAAAGCAAAATTGAAAAACTACAACACAAAACCCGACCCGACCGACTTTCTCTTGACTTTTAATTGGATTTTTCGCTATTCTTTTCCTGCTGGGTTGGGATTATTGCATTTAGTTTAATTTAATCTCGATTCTTCTTTTGCTCTATTTTTTGCGATTATAACTCAAACTTGTATAATTTTAACAGTTCAACTATGATGGACTTTCACGTAGCTTATATGTAAAACTATAAATTGGTACTTATTTACAATTATGTAACTTGGTTAACTTTGTGATTTGAAAGGCGGAGTCCAGAGTGAAAGCAATTTCAATTCTACTCAACTCAATTGAAAAGAGCTTACAATACGGTTGAGGATGATTTTCTTCCTTGAAAGTAACAAACGTTGCAGTCACTACGTATCAAATTGTGTCCACATCAATAACTTACTTGGAATTGGACAGATGTCTGGTTTTGTTGATTGTACACATGGATTTGTTGTGCAATATGATGAAAGCAGAGGCAACTGGGTCATTTTAAAACGCTTCGCTTCATTTCATGTGAATTGCACCATATACGTTTTGACATTCTAAGCGATAGAAACTTTTCAAATAAATACGAATCTTTTCAACTCAACCAGCCTAAAAAATAAAACAAAATTAACACTAACGTAGAGAATTCTATGTTAAAAAGTAAATAAATGGAGCAAATGGTGTGGTCGAAAAAACAAGTTCATGGGCATTTTCTTTGTGGAATTTGCGATTAAATTAACGCTTTCACTTGACTTTAACCTAAAAATGTTGAATTAAAACACATTCATTTACTCAATTCTTAATTTCCATAAACTCTTGTGAAAGAAAGTATTTAAATAAGTATGTGGGTTGAGATGAGTTCAACGTCACCATTCTGCAATGGAGAAAGGGGTTGGACCAAGTTAACTTTAATAGCGAGCCACATCTTTCTAAAGATATGACACGGATCACCACGGTTTGGTTCTTCTGATCCTGAATTAAATTTAGAAATTCTTTCATGTACCTAGTAACATAAACAACTGTGAAATGTTGTATTTGCATTACATTCATTTTTAAAATAACCTTCTCCCGTTTCATTCGTATTAATATTTAGAGATATGTACATAGTGGAGTTTCTGAAAATTTCTAAAAGGAGAAACTACACTTATTTATTTTTACATTTTCATTCATTCCGTGTTTATGTTAGTGAGAGTAAGGTTTCCTATGTTAGTACATAAATATTTATGTAATTAATCTCATTAATTGTTTCCTCTTCTTATTGTTTACGAGGCTTCACTCACGTGTTAATTACCACAATAAATAACGACCAACTTTATCGAACATAACAGAACTCTACAAGTCTAACAGTGATAAGAAACTTATCTATCCTAATAATGAAGTGAAACCAAGCCACGATAATAACACAAACCAGACCAAAGTTCTCTTCTTCAATTAGGCACGAATTCCCTATTTGTTTCTTTCTTATTAACCTTGTCCCACTCGCCACAAAAAAGAATGAAGAAGGTTGAGGTTATGAAAGACAGGCTTATTGGCAATGATCCAGAAAGTTATTGTGTTTCTGGTTCTTCCTTATGCAATATCAATTTCAGTTAAGTTACCCAAGATTTTCTGCATTCTTTTTCTTGGATCATGTCAGTAGTTTAGTTCTTCTCATTTTTATGTTTCTTGTTTCTAGCAGTGTTCCTTCATCTCCTGTGTCCCTATCTCCAAGAGAAATCAAGTAGATAAATCAACGTGTAGACAATCAGTCTTAGCAGTCTTATTGACATTATAAGCCAAAAGCAAACTGTAAGTTTAAGAAAGCTGACAAACAATAAACTGCTTTAATGTAAAAAAAGACGGACAGACAGACAAAATTTTTTTGCAACAAAGAAATACAGACAGAAAATACTAAGACATCATACGCATTTTATTGTGTATTCTATGAGTGGTTGCCACAAGGTAAAATATTTTGTAGACTTTGTAATCTATTTAAATATAGGAAGTAGATATATCCTTCAATGGTTAATGGTTGTTCAATTGGTTGAGTACAGTTTAACTTGACCATTTCTCCAATTATTTTCTGCCATCCTCCATATCATATTTTCACTCCTTCTTTATCCCTTCGTCATTCATGACATGTCTTCATTACTAGCAACTAGCGCATTGTTTAACTTAGGTTGGATTGAGTGGATTGGAATCTGCCAGAGAAAGTAAAGTGGAGAATTCCAACCAACCAACACCTTCCTCCTTCCTTTCTACCTTACTTTCATTCAATTATACAAAGGCGAATTTAGTTGTTTGTTTTCACGACAACTTAGAATTTCGCAAAATTGTAAATTAAGACTCGTAGACGAATGAAAAGTAAGTGCAACCAACCAAGAAACTGTGAAGCGTAACGAAACGTGTATAACCATAGCCTCGACAATTTCTAGGAATTTGATATTTGTTATATTTTATTTTTGAAGTGAATAAAAAGAAGTGTATTCAGTCTGCCTCGTGAAAAAAAAAAAAAATTCTAGGAAATGAAAGCCACAATTCTTATTTGTAATGTAATGAATTCAGGAAAGGCTTACCTAAATTAAATGGGATTCTTTCTACAAAATTGAATATCCTAAACAATGAAAGGAAATAGATCACAACCACCACCAAACTTGCTTTCAGGTTATCTTATAGAGACAGCGTAAAACACGACAGATCTCCCTACTAGTTTGATTTAGTCTGTTTACTTTCTCCAACGAACCACAAAACTAAACTGCCCTACCTTCAATTCAACCAGATTGCATTTCTTTACCAAAGTAAACCAAATGTATGGCATAATTTAAAACATCACACAATTAAATCCATCGTCACCATCTTAATTTTTTAAACTAGCGTTAGCGTTATACAAGTAGCTAGTTTACCACAATTTTGCTCAATATCTAATCTTCCATGAATTACATATAGTAAAAAGGAAATTATTAAATTGGATTCAAATATAATCATCAATAACGTCCTCTTATTAATCTGGTCCCTGATATAAATATATTTCTACTAATAATGCAATGATTAATCATTGCATTATTAGTAGAATGATTCTACTAATAATGCAATCTTATTCAATTGGCTGCATGAAGAAAGCAATTATTCATTTGGATTGATACTCTGCATTGCTTGTTATTTGAATTGATCTGCACACATGGACTTATCGTTAGATTGGTGGGGGTGGATTGTATTTTAGCATAAAATACTGGTACAGTCTTTATTGGATTTGGGATAGCAACCACTGACTGATTAATGTAATTTATCGCCAAAGCCCATCTGTATTTTATGACCGCCCTACTTTCTCTACTTATTTCTTCTGTCTAATATACATAAAAAAGCAAATTTAATAGTAAAAGTATGTGAGGATACATTGTTTGTAATAAATCTGTGATTTCTTTTTCTACCAATTCTTATCTTTATTTTGCTTTCTTTTTTTTGCAGATGATGAAGACGAAGGCTTGACCTGTGATGTGTGCGACCGAGCTTCCCAAAATTAGCAGATCAGCAATACAAGAAGCAACACTTTGGGTAAGTTAAGTCAAGTGAAAACACTAAATTACAGATACATACTTATAACTTGTTACGTTTTAGAAACATCTTACCTTCTAATTGACGGTGGTATTTGAGAAAGTCAAAACTGTGTCAAAACTTGTCATAAAACCGGAGGATCAACGTTAGCTTTCTCTTTTCATCGAATTTTGTAGGATCTGATCAACACTTGGAAGGAAAGGATATGAAACATCACAGCCAAAAAGTCACAAGCCATGACAAGCCAAACAATTAGTGGAGAAAGTCACTCTCTGCCTCAATTTATCCTATGCATCCGACTCACTTAAATCAACTCAACATTTTATAACGACTTGCATTTTTAAAGGGAAAACCTTTAATTATAAAATTTCCCTCCTACCCCAGTTTTTTCTCTCAAAAACTTACGAACAAGTGTATTATCGTTGTAATAAATACTTGCAGACCAGCGCCCTTACTTTCTCGTTTGCCTTCTATACTGCGGGTGTTCTTTGGTAAAATCTGTGAACTATTTTTAAAGCAAGAGGAATGGAAGGGAGACAGGTGGTCAATTTTTTAACATAACTAAGACAAAATGTCCAGGTGAACTTTCCTCCCACAATTTTCGGAACAAATCTAACTTCTCCTTAGCATTTGGGAATTCCGTGTATTTATGCAAAAGGCGAAATAATTTGACAAAAGCCATTTTTCTTTTTAAATTACTGGTTTAACCGAGGATGCATCGTAACACAATTTTACTGCTAATTAGAAAAACTATACGCAGATTTGTATGGCCTTTATTTAAATAAGGAAGGGATATTCCAAGCCTACCTCAAATTTATTCAAACCATAAAAAATAGTAGGTGAATATATCAAGGATAAAGATTCATTGTTATTACATGCATATTTCGTACATCCCATTCTATTTTGACAGGAAACAATGCCACCATTACCACCAAACCTTCCTGCTAAACGAATTAACGTTTCTATCCATTGTCAAAATAAGGCAGATTAACTACATCAGAGTGAAAGGTTGCTGAGAAGTAGTAATGGTTAGGAGCACGAGAATCATAAGTAATGTCGACAGTCACCTCCACCTCGGTTTAATATAAAAGCATAATGTTAACAAACACTTGATCCTTCACTCGCCTCCAATTCAAATATTAAACTGTTAAATTAAAGTGAGGATATTTTCACTTTATAAAATATGAAGGAGTGAATCAGATTCAGTCAGACCGCAAAATGTGCTTTCACTCACTCTGCTTTCTCCTCTCAATTGTCGTCACCCTTCTGTGCTTGCTTACCTGGTGTGGACTAGAATAATAAATTATTAAATCCGTTCTTCTTCTTTCTTGTCGTCACAAAGGGAAAGCGACCTTATATGAAATTCCTCCTACTAATGAAAGTCAGAGAAAATTAGGAACTCATGACTTGAAATTAATATTTTAGCAGGATTTAGATATTTCCCCACACGCAGAAACGGCGCAGTAATGCAGAATACAAAATCCCGGCGGAGCTGTTGACAATGTTGGGTGGAGTCAAAGCAGTGGTAATGAAAGTGGTCCTTAATTAGGGAGTTGAATTTTGAAATATTGATGACGGACCTCAACTGTTGCTCTGGATGAGAGACAAATTCCTTTGTTAAAAATATTTTCTTACTTTGCTTAATTAATTAATTCAGGACACGAAGATTTAAGTGGAACTAATTATTTATGTGCATATAGCATGGGTGAATGATAGCTGCGTAATCTAGTTGATCTTGACAAAGAAATTTAAGAAAGTGAAATCGGCAAGTCATAAAATCAATGTGTGAAATTATATATGGCATACATTTATTTCATCTCCTTTCACTCCACGATCCATAAATTCATGTACATGAAGCATAAACCTGGCTTAAGGGTGGCTTCGCTTGGCTCACTTTTAATCATTATCTTGTAGACCAAATGAAACGACGAAGTGAAAGTTAATAATGTTCGATTTCTACTCAAGTTTCGAAGGTCTGGCTCGCCCCTGCCTTGCATAAATGTTTTGGAAGGTATGATACACTTCTGCCTATCCAACGTGTATCTGATTGTTCAGACAGTTGAAAAACACAAAAATGACAATAAAGGAGCTACGGCTCAATGGGATTCGTTAGAAGGACGACTAGCGATATCTATGCATCAAGACCCAAGAACCTATAACAAATAAAAATTAAAGAATTGACGTTAAGATCATGTTACTTTCTTTCTTACTTTCTCTTTGCCAAGTGTTTCGTCCCCTTCCAAACTTCCGGAGTTGAATAATATGTCGAATATGTCGATATGTTTTGGAGGTGCTGGAGCAACTAATTTTGCAGTACCAGGTCACCCCAACCGGAAGTTGAAATAGACGCAAAATGGGACAGGTTGTTAGGGGACGAAATTTACGATGGTGGTGGTAACGATGCGATGTGCTTTCTTAGATCATTCTCAGATGATGGTTGTGTGGACTTGGATGTATTTTTGCACTGTCACAGGAGACGTTCCCTTTCCTCTTATTGCTCTTCAAATCCTTCCTCATCTGATTCGAATGCGGTTGTGTCAGAGCCGTAGTCTGAGACGTAGTTGTAATGGTCCATTTGCTCGCGGTGGTGATCAAGAGCTTGACGACTTGGGAAGATACTGTCACATTGTAAGCATCTGCAAGTAAAAAGAAAGCGTAGAAAGTTAGAAATTTAAATTTATGCAGTGGTTTATTCTAAAATGATGTAATAAATTCAATTTCGATTCCTGCATTGACAAGAATGGAAAGTAATTCTAAGTGAATGTGATTGATTGTTTTCTTCTGTTTTGGTTTTGGGAGGAGATTGTCAGTGAGATCAAACACTTAGAAAGGAAGAGGTGAATTATAACCCCATAGATAGTTTGCAAAACTGGAACGGTGAAAACTAAATAATTTAGGAGAAATCGAACATTCTTCCTTCCACGTCGTCATTTTATTTCGTCCATAAGATAACGGGTCAAAGTGAGCCAAGCCAACCCTTGGAATTTATCGAGTGAAGGCAGATGAAATAAATGAAACGCAATAAAATCCCCATTTCATTTCACCCATTGATTTTATGGCATGCCGAATTCACTCGCTTTCTTAAATGCCTTCGTCAAGATCAACTAGCTTACAGATCTATGTATCGTTCGCCATGCTAAATGCACAAGAATAATTAATTCCACTCAAATCTTCGTTTCTAGAATTTAATTAATCATCGAGAGTAAGAAAATATTTACAATCAGTGATTTCGCCTCTCATCCGGAGCAATGGATGAGGTTCATGCACCATCATCAATATTTAAAAATACAGCTTCCTAATTAAGAAGCACTTTCACCACCACTATAACCTTGACCTCAACCAACCTTGTCAACAGCCCCGCAGAAGTTTGTACTGTTTGCTATACCGTCGGGGAAATACCTAAATTCTGATCAAATATGAATTTCAATTCAGCAGTCCGCACCCGACAAAGTGTACACAGAAGGGCAATCGAGAGGAGAAAGCAGAGTGAGTGAAAGTACATTTTGCGGTCTGACTGAATCCGATCCGTGTAGATTCACTCCTTCATATTTTATCAAGTGAAAATATCCTCTCTTTACTTTCACTGCCAATTTTTGGATTGGTAGCGACAGAACTGAAGGATCAATTGTTTGTTTACATTATGCTTTCATATTAAACCGAGTGAACGGTTAGTGGTGAAGGTCAACATTTCGCCGGGATGACTTATTATTCTCGTCACCACCATTTCAACAACCTTTAAAGTGTAGTGGTGGTTAATCTGCTTTTTGACAATGGATAGAAAAGTTAATCCGCTTAGCAGGAAGGTTATGGTGATAGTGGCATAGTTTTCTTCTAAAATATGCACGAAATACGTATATAATAACAATGCATCTTCCTCTTTATTAACCTCCAATTTTTTTAGTACATTTAAATTTTACGAGGTAGGCGTGTAGGATTCCTTCCTTATGTAAGTAAAAGCCATAAAAAGTACTGTTTCTAATTAGCAGTAAAATTGTCTAACGAAGAATTCTAGTTAAAAATAATAATTCAAAAAGAAAAAAATGTCTACTGTCTTTTGCATAAATACACAGAATTTAAGAGAAAGTTAGATTTGTGTTCTTTTCTCTCTCATGGTGTGCAAAACTCGGCTAATTAATTAATAAAGCAGAAAGAAGGAAAAGTTAACCCTGTTGCCTTAATTCTGTTGAAAAATTGAGCACCTTTCTCCCTCCCTTCCGTTTGCTTCCTCTTGCTTTAAAAATAGTTTTTTTACCAAAGAACACCCAAAAAAGAAGGCAAACGATAAAGTAAGGACACTGGTCTGCAATTATTTATTACAACGATACAATTGATGGTAAGTTTTTGAGGGAAATAAATAGTAGAGTTGGAACAATTTTTTTATAATTAATGGATATCCCGTTTAAAAATCAGGTCGTTATGAAATGCGGAGTTGGGAGTCATGTATTGGATAAATGGAGGCAGATAGAGTGACTTTCTCCACTAATTGTTTGGTTTGGCATGGCTTGTGACATTTTTACTGTGATGATTTTACCGGTAGTATGACTTTCTCTAGTTTTTGGCACAAGCAAAGTTAAGGTCGTCATCCTATTTTTTGAATGACCTCCAGAGCGACCCACACTGGTTTTTGAAACTTGTGGGTTAGAAGTCGAAATTTGGTACTGTGGTGCAAAATGACGACTAAAGAAGAAAACTGAAGTCATTTTGATCAAATTTTATTTTAAAGCACTTTGTTGAGTGACGCACACGGGTTTTTGGTTTTATACGCATTCAGTGATTCGTTACACTTTCAAAGCATAAAAGTTAAAAAGCTAAAATGAGTTTAATATTAAGGTAAAATCAATGGCTCGGACTAACTCAAGCTGCACTGTAGGTTTTTATGTTAAGCAGATTATATTTCTAGAGAAGAAATAGGTGGAGAAAATAAAATACGGGTGGTTTAATAGTCAGTCAGGCAGGAATATAGTAAGTGATACTGATTACCATCCCAAATCCAATCCCGACTGTATCAGTATTTTACGCAGTAGTGTAAAAAAATATGCCCACTATCCATCTGACGATGAGTTCATTCGGACCAATTATAATAATAACCATGCATGCATGGTTATTATTATGCAAAAGTGGAGGTGGGGAAGGGGGATCAATGCAAATAAATAATTGCTTTCTTCATGTAGGCAATTTAATATATTATTTTGTATGTAATGTAGAACTTTGCGGGATGATCAATTTTAAATCCAATTTGGTCTATCATTTTATCCCTATATAACTACTTATCAAAGATTAGATAGTAAGTTTTTTTCATGGTAGACTAATAATAACGAGGAGCGATTTATATAGGTAGTAAATATTGCTACTTAATTGTGATATTTTACATTATTCCATACAATATTAATTTAGTTTAGCTTAGCAATGAAATGCGATAGGCAATGTGGTAGGTAGGTTGGTTTTCTAGTTATTGTAAATGATATCCTACCACACCATACCCAAGGATTTATTTAACATGTTCATCGAATCTGACTCAACTGAACCGAATTTGATATCCTTGTACAGCGTTCAAATTGTAGGCGACCTATAGCAGAACTCGTATTGGAGAAAGCTATTTGTCCTTCCTTCCATATGTATGTTGGCTGGAGAAAGCACAACTACGGAACAGAATGGACTAAACCAGTAGGGAAATCTGTCGTCTTTTCCTGCCTTTGAGATAAGCTGAAAGGAAGAAATGGAAGTTTGTAGTAGTGGTGGACTGGTGATCTACTGGTGGTCTCCATATCACACTGCACTACAATGGAGCATTGCGGCTTGAAAATTGTTGAGGTTACGTTTCGTTGCTATTCAAACGTTCTTTGCTCATCTTTCTCTATAAATTTCTTGGAAGTTAACAATTTTGCGAATTTCTAAATTGTCACAAAACAGATATTTAAATTCGTCCTTGTATAACTTCGAAACAAACTTTATCACGAATAATATGAAGACGAATCATACAAAATGGATGTAGTTCATTCTAACTGAAATGAGTACAATATACAATTCGTTCTTTGATGTCTTTTAGTTATAATTTACTCCCTCAAGGCAAATACGGATAAATGATGATGATCATATTACTCCTGTCTACTGCATATCTGCACATTGCAATAAAGTAAAGTTATGTTGAATGAATGAATAGAATCGTCTCAAATCGCATCCTCATTCAATAACCCTCCTCTGTCACACACAAACAAGAGAAAGTAAGAAAGAGGGGAAGGTGTTGGAATTCTTTGATCGATCCCAATCCAGCCAACCTAGCTGAAGTTAAACAAGGTGCTAGTAATGAAAGAGGAGATCTGAGGACGGGCGGATAAATGCAGAGAAAGTATGATCGAAAATATATGACATCGACGATGTTAGAAAGTAATGATCCGAAATGGTAAAGTTTACCAACCGAACAAACTACGTGATCTCCACCACTACACGGTGATGTATAAAGTATAGGAAGAATAATTACATAATTTTCTATGTTAAGAGCAGAGTGGAAGTAATTATTATCAATTAAATAAGTGACACGGCCGCGAATTCCGGAAATCTGCTACATATAACAAATTATAATAAATCGTGAAAAATAAATTTGGCTCGCAATCAACATAATCTGTCTTGTATCGTACAGCATTTTTTGTCCGATCTCTTTTTTACTTTATTTATCAAAGAAGGAAAGTCTTCATAGTTTGTCAGCTAGCTTTCCCGAAATTTTGACCGCTTTCACCTCATGAACTGAACTGGAATTCGATAGGGTGCACTTACTTGCTTCAGTTTTTATACTTGTTTAAATTATTTGACAATTTGCACATAACAGGTGTGCAACTTGTAACCATTTTATTTGATTCCGATTTAAAACGATTCTTTTAAAAAGATTAACAATAAGAGAAAGCGAAAACGTTCTAAATAATACATGTACCATCCTACAACCTAGTACACCAACAGTCTATATTAAAATGATTTCATTTCAACAAAGAACTTGAAATGTCGCAATTTTTTAAATTATTTGCAAATGTAACATGAAACATGAAAGTTGTGTTTGTTTAAATAATGATAATGCCAGTTCAGTGCAGCCACTCAAACTTTCATCCAATCCTCCCTTAGATGGAATTTACTTCTTTTTTTCGGAGAAAGTGGAAGAGGTGGAAAAGTTATCATCATCATTAGATCACATCACAATTAGAATTGACGCTTGGCTTGAATATAGGCCGCAATTTTTTGGCATACGCATTACTTCCATGCGGATTCTTTCGTATATAAAAATAATTGGATTTTCTTAAAACTAAGGTTAATTTCCTGGCCTGACCTTGTTACAGGAAGGAAGAAACTAAGGAAGCATTCTTTTTCTAATCTCAGCTTTCCTCCTCCAAAAATGTTCTCCTTTCAGAACAGGAAGCAGAGAAAGTAGAAAAATAACATGACACAAAATAAACTCTGGTAAGGTAAAATAAAATGAATAAGTAATAATATAATGACAATGATGACTAACTAATGAATGAATAAAAGTTATAAAAGCAAAATCAACCTCAGCCAAAAAGAATTCCCGATTTAGTGACGGTTCAAAATCAGTCGTGTCCCTTTTGATTTCACTTGCTTTCTCCTTGTGGACTCAACGGAAATAAAGTCATGCAATCGCTCACCAGGCAGAGTGTCTCAAATTTCACTGCTAAAATACGCACGTAAAGATATGTGTGCACACACAGTTTCTCCATATATAACATAGACTACTTTATCCTCTTCAAACGCCACTCTCATGTCATTACTTGGATTCCCTTCCTTCGTTTTATCACATATACAACCTGATCTAGTGCACAGTACTTTATGACATCTCAACTCCAACAAGAAAAACATCACATAATTCCAAGTAGGATATTTGCTTGCTTTCTCCACCACACAGAGCACAAGCTTTCTCTCCGTCAACCCACCAACTACTGAAGCGGTACACAATACAGAAAATGGAATTTCATACCACACCATCCAATCCACACCACTCACTTTGTTTTCTCGGTTAGGATAAATCCTGGACTGGGCTCATTCCGCCGTTCGGACTATCCGCTGCTGCTGAATTTCCTTTCTCTTGCAAAAATATCTTCAGTCTGAGCTACTTGGTCCGACCCTGCTTTCGCCATACCGCACAATTTTCTCTTATCACACATTTACACAACATCATATCGTATTTACAACTATTCCTGAAGAGCTAATCTGTTGAGCTTTAATTAAATAATTGAGATTAAAAGTGGGATTGATGGTCATTTCGCATTCCACTCTCTGGAGCAGTATTTATTTCATAATATTGTACAGTCATCTCGTTTTATAAGTCAACCTTTCTACCTGTGATTCAATTCAAAGTCTTGTAAAAAGCGAAACGTTCCTTTCATGCGTAACCTAACACTTTCTTAAGTAACTTGCGGTAAAAAAAAGAAGTAGTGCATTATTTTCTATATTGTCTTCACGTACATTTCTCTTCTACATACGTACGCACGACTACTGTAAGAAAATAAGAAAAAGCAAGCAAGTTTGTTTTACCATGGTTGAAAAAGCATATCAAATTTTTAAAAAATAGGGAAAATGGTGGCGGTGAAAATGTTGTGGGTTTTGTGGAAAAGTTTTTCTACCAACTTTTCGTTCTCGAGTGGAAATGGTAAGTCAAGATATTCCTTTCATTTACAGATACTCTATGTTTTTAGCGAAATAATAGGAGTATAGAAAATAAGAAAGTATTCAAATGGAACAATTTGGCGTGTTTTGTTCTTATGGGGGAATAGAATATCATAATTTTACAAACAAAATATTTAGAAATTGCACATGCATCCAAAATCTATATACTATAAACCAATTATTGGCAAAATTTAAAGTGTTGGTTTTCACCAAAGTGAACTACTACCAGCTTTTTTGTCTTACACACACGCCTTCACTTCATAAAAACGGAAAGTTTGCTCCTTTCTCCGCCAGAAAGTAGAATCTTCCTGTTTATTTCGCTTTCACTTCACAATCTTCCATCTCAAGAAAATATACGAGTACCATTACACCAACCCCACCACTACTACTACCGCCATGTCCAGATAAATGCTTTTGATAAGACAAATCTATTACCCAGAGAAAGTTAGAGCAAGCAAAGACCCTTAAAAAATGGGGGCGACAAATACTCTTCATCCTCAATTTATTATCATAATAATAAGAATGATATCACATCACATTATTATCTGATTATATACATTCACCCACCAACTAACGCAACTCTCCTCAAACTTTGTTCATTTGCTCATATTTGAATACTTCATAAGGAAGTCGAATCGATTAAGTGGATTTTAGTAGGTCAAGAAAAATGCACACATAAATAAATAAATCGTGATTTTTTCAAGAAAGTTGGTTATTTATTTTACTGCCAATCCTTTTACTTCCATTTACGTAATCACAAATCCAAACCTGGAAAAGAGCACCAAATACAATCAACCGAATATAACCAAAGTGAGTCCTTTCCCTGCGGCTACGAACTACCTCCGAACGAACCAAATAAAATAAGATAACCAAACCGACATCAATTCTAATAATGCACTGAATTATAAAATGTAACTAGTATACATATATACATAGTTGATGTGTTTTTTACCACATCCAGAATTATTGAATTAATCACGGAGAAAGCAAGTGAATAAGTAGGTTAATAGCAGCTTCTGGTTCATGTCCTCCCTTTGTGACCAGACCACGACAGAAACTTTTTCCAAGTGATACAGTAAAACACATCACTTTCTTTATTCCTTGTTTTCTTACCATACTTTATCTCATTGTCAAACTTTCACCAAGGGGAAGGCACAACGGGGGCGTAGTAGTGGAATTTCTTGTAACTCAATAAATAATTTACGGTATGGTTTATTAGCAAAAAAAAAGGAGAAGGGGAGGTGTTTACCTGTCCCATCATCATTAAATTGACACTGTCCTCCTGTCAAACTTTAGGACAGTTGTGTTAAGTAACAAAACGTCACACCCCTCGTCACACATATCGTCACACATATCGTCACAGCACATGACGCTATCATTGCCACACTTTAAACGCTATCATCATTATTATTGTCAGTCAAGGACGCAAAATGCGCATTAAATTATTAGTATTCTTAAGTCGCCTCTTTCCACCATTGCAACATGCTTTCATATTTTATAAGCTCATCATCATTCTTTCTCTTCCCTTTGCAAAAGAACTTGTCCATGTTTATTTGTTTTTTTGTAACTCGCTTGGACGTGACCCTGAGCCGATCGGGACCATTATGAATTGCCCATCTGAGATTTCTCCTTATCCGACACATCCTTCCTACACTTAATAACACATTCTACTTTCCTTCAGTTTCCCACAAGGAGTAGAATTTCCCCAGCGAAAGCAAAACAACTAATATAACATATGCTCAACCGAACTGCTGTACTGAAACAATGGAAATGTTTCATCCGTGCTGCAGGGGTAATACGATATAAGGGACCATCCCAAATAATTTATCAAGTATTCTTAATTACAACCCAACCGCACCCTTGAACGCATAGTAAGAACTGAAAAAAAGAAGTGGCAAGAGATTTAAAATAAAAAGTAATGTGCCCATGTCGGGTAATTATACCAAAGAGAAAGTGTGCAGAAATGAAGAAATGGCAAAATTGATCAGAATATTCTCCTGGAATAATTTAGATGATTCATTCATCCATTATAAATTCCTTGTCGCATCACTTTTATGAGAATCAGATGAGATTCATGGAATTTACATGGATTCATCATTTATTCTTTTCTCTCTAATAAGTTAAAGTCCAGCCAGGAGAAAGTTGTCGTGCACATATTGAGATTGGAATACTTGAAAAGGAAAAAAAGGCTTTTGCCTCAATAATTAAAAAAAGAAGATCAAAAGCTCATTTTTCTACATAAGTTTAATCCGCTTTTGCATAAAATGATACTAACTACTATTGTCAAAAAAAGTGCCCCTTTAAAGTGAAAGTCTGCCAAAAACGAATCCGATGATAATGAAACATAAAAAAACATTTTTTATTTTTGCATAACTTTCTCTTTGTAACTGTCTCTGTCATCTTTTCCAAGCAATTTATTTAAAAATAATAAGCATAATAGTAATTGTGCATAATATAATCCTTAATTTGCATAATACTTCACTTGTGGGCTTTGTAGAAAGCGAAAAGTTTGATAGATGAATGAATCTCTAAATATTATAATAGGGGGTAAAAGAAGAAACAACACAATATAAGGAAGAATTTGATTAATAAATTGCGACATTTTTATTGCTGTGGGACAAAACTTGACAATAATAATATTTCAGAGTGGGGATGGTGTGGTTGACTTGACTTGACTCGGGTAAAATACATAAGTTCCAGCCACGGGCAGTTTCTCTTTTTCGGGTCGATGCTAACACGAGAGAGAATAGGGTATGAGAGAGACTGTACGGTGAAATTCAATAAAATTGTATTCCTTGTCCAATATTACCCTGAATTATAATAGACAAGTTTTAAATGAAAGTTGACGACCACAAGGATGCGATTTGTTCTTTTATCAAAACCATATGTTGACATCAGTCGTGTTATATCCAGTTTACGATAAGCCTACTCTGACCTTATGCGTATGTATATAACCCTCAAAAAGAAGTTACATAACTTTAATTAAAGGGTGGTGGTCTTGTGCGGTAGTACATCACAGAAGGGAAGTTAATTCCAAATCATTTCAACATTATAGAAAATCAAGGTCTTCAGACCTTGATTTATTTCTATTTATTTACTTTCTATCGAACCGTGTGGCTAGAAATTCAATTTCATTGCGAAACGAAAAGCAATGAATACAAATTTGTTCATACAACTAGAACTATGTATTTCAGTATTGCATGGATTCGATTTATTCTATGCTCCACTGCACGATAATAATAATAAGAAAAAATAGTGTGTACACTATTTTTTGCCTATCAACCCGTTAAATTATCACGAAATTGCATCATTTTACTTTCACCATGTTCATATACTTTCACTATGTTCCCTATACAAATTGACATGAAATAATAACTGTGCGCATTTCATTTGGTCTGTAACATTATTACGCAATAATCAATTATTAAATTGCAACACTTTAATTTCAGGCTTGTCCTCCTCTGCCCAAAAAACGAGTCCGTTACAACCGACTCCGCCCCCAAACTAAGAGCCGCTCCCATCCAGCCAACCTCAGCTCCAATTACTGCAAGACAGATAACAGTTCACATTTTCCGCCTACTTCCGGTTCTTCTGGAGGACTGACCACTTCAGCATCGTCATATGACACAAACGGGAACAGATTTTCTACACCCTCTCCAAAAAACCCTGATATTGGTGGAGGAGGTTCAACTGAAGAGATGGAGACTGGATAGAGATACGATTTCGACTCTGATTCCGACTATGAAGAAAATGATGACGAAAATGGACGCGATACAACCACTCCACGTGGTGTCGACAGTGGCGATGAATCATCCGATTTCGGTTAGCGGACAACTTTCACGTCTTTAATTTCACAAACCCACCAAACTATCTTTGGCTATGTTCCTGGATGAAATTGAACAATTGCAAATACAGATACTTCATATAATTTTACATTTACAATTGGTTGAAATTGGTTGAAATTTTGGTCATGAAATTATTGCTCGCATAAAACAACGATGCAGTTAACAATTAATTCATACAAATAATTCATAATGGAATGAATATATGTACATGAAAATAAACAAAACTACTAAACTTTCACTTTGGTTGCGGATAAAATTGGGTCAACATGAAGGAATTATTTTATTGGTAGTAAAATACTCCGTATAAAGGACGGTATTGGCTATGGTGATAGTTTTGGGTTAAGGGGACGAATAAAATTGTTCGAAAAAAGTTCAAGCCCTTTCAAAAGTTAAGGAGCATTTTTGGGTAGTTTCAAGGTATATCCACTTGGGGGTGTTGTTAATCATTCATTCTAGAATGAACGATTAACTCCACATTTATTTTTCACACACTTACAGATGAAGTGAACTATCCTATATAACATAATAAAATAAACCGGGTTTTGGTAGCAATTTAGACATACTATGTATAACCCAAGGGCAGTTTATTCGTAAGCTCATTTGAACAACCATATTAAAGTAATTTGTAACAACAGCTTCTAATATATAGCGGAGATTCGGCACCGAGAACGTCTAACAGCGGAAATAATCTTTCTTAACCATGTACGCGGAGATGTGGGGGAACCAAAAACATCAATGCAAGATTCAGCTTCTTCAATTTCTACTTCATAACACATAAGTCTTTCTAGGACAAAACAAATCAGGATTAGATGAGATTTAATTTATGATTTGTAAGCAGAAATATACCGTACGGATTTTAGGGGATATCCCTGTCCACAAGCAGGGATCCGCTGGGCGCTTGAGCCGGGCTGGAACACCATTTAACAATTTGTACGTATTGATTTGAAATAATACGTTTGCTGTTTCACGCGACTTCACTTTCAAAGTCCCAAGGAAGTTCTGGAAGTCAATTTTGCTGAGTTGGGTCGGCTGGGGTTGTTTAAATCTGGGAAATCGATAATGATTGAATAAAAATAGTAAATATTTCATATTTTCTTCCCTACTTTGCCCAGAACACTACATCCTTTGGTATGTCATACAAGTCAATATCCTGGCTAAAATTCTGGTGTTCCTTTAAATCATCCGGGTTTACAAACACGAGGGATGGTATCGATAACTCAACCCTGAGGCCATTCCTTTGTGAGGTCACCAACGACTCCGATCCGAGGCACCAAACATATTCTTGCGAAACGTCCACCGGCTCTTCATAATATCCAGAAATGCGAATGACTCCTCTAATGATACCTTTTTCATCCAGATTCTCGGCCTTCGAGATGTATACGGCTATCGAGATGTATACGACAAAACAATAATTTTAAATTTAGAAATTCTAGATCCTACTCCTTTTCAGATATTGGCCAATACAAAAAAAACTTACAGATACAGGGAGGATCTTCACGCTTAATTTCTCCGCAGTTCGAGTTGTCCACTGCAGTGCTCCCACCAAACATATTAGCAAGTGATTTCTTATTGGAAGCCTTAATATTATCGGGCGAAACGCTGTGGAAAAGGGGCAAGTTTAAACAAGCCGATACTTACTACGGTGACGGTATGGTATAATAAAATAACTAGACTAATGATTTTAAACTATTATATAATTGTTGTTTATATAAATTACTTGTCAGTTCGTGCCACTTGGTTCAGTTAAGTACGTTGAGAGCTGCCCTCTCTCTCTCATCTCAATGATCGCGGGCCTGTTTAGTTACAGATTGAGTTTACGGGTAAACTCAGGAATGAGGATGGATTTGAAATGCCTAATTTATATACCTGTACATTTATTATGTTCTCTGAATACTTCGCCAATTTTCTACCAATAAAATAATTGGACTTCAAACGTTTAGATTTGTAAAATGATTATTTCCAAAATAAACCACTGCACATTATTATTCGCAAGAAATCCCCTATAATAATAAACCTTTGATGAATTCATACTATATGAAATTAACCAATACACAATTCCATATCATTGCACAAGCCTTGTAATTTTATCATCATCCTAATCCTAATCGCATTAACACGGATATAATCTGGCCATCACTCTGTCTGACTTCACTCTTGCATATTTCTCCCAAGAAATGGAAACTCGAGGAAGAATCATAATGTTGTAATATAAAAGGGAAAGTCGTGGAACTATATAACTTTCTCCGTATTTTTAAATAACCTGCAATTTGCTACGATTTAACTTTATAATTACGGACTTTCTCTTTGTAACAACGTATTACTTCAGTATGTATCAAATTGGCGTCATCTTCAACAACTTACTTTGAATTGGACAGTTGGTTGCCCGAATTGTTTGGGTTTGTGGATACATAAGTTGTGAAATACGGAAAGATAACTGGTTACCTTCTTTTCATAAAACATAGATTTTGACCCTTAGTAACTTTTGACATAAACACGGTTGTTCTAATCCAAATAGCCAAAAATAAAATAAAACAGAAGTATTCAATGTTGCAAAGTAAGTAAACTGCGAGCAAATGATGATAGTATGTGCAGAAAACAATTTAATACGGTTCATGGGGATTTGCTCGTTTGTTAATTTTGTGATTAAAGATTAACGCTTGCTTTCACTTTGTTCGCTAAATAAAACGCATTCATTTAATCATTCCTTCCTTCCATAAATTCTTGTGAAAGAAAGTAGTTAAAATATTTGGGCTGGGTTGAGGAGAAGAGCAGGATCGTTCAACTTCGCAATGAATTCTGCGATTGTGAAGGAGAAAAGACCAAGTTGACTGAAAGTAGTCTTTCACATTTTTCTAAAGGTGATGATGGTCTAATCTTTAAATTAATCTTTATAAATTCGTTCGTTTAATTTGTTTAAACAAACAACAGTGTAATTTGGCATTTACATTACAAATACTGCCATTATACAAGATTTATCTAAATTAAAGACTTGTTAGAAATTCTATTTGTAAAATAATTCGGCTTCAAATGGTGATATTTACATTTATGTACAATCAATCGATCGTTGAAAATTATCATTTTACACAATTAAACCACAAAATGAATGCTGGGAAATGAATCCGAATGAATTCAAAACTTCAGCTATGTAAACTAAAGTTTTTTACTTATTTTATCTAGCACAAACTTTTATTTTATTTTACGGATGGTTTTGACTTGACTCCGGTTTAATTACGTATTAGAAGAAAAGTGGATTTATATAAACCACATTTGATCACAAGCTCAATCAAATGATGTCAAGGTCTTAAAATTAATTCAAGAATAAGAATACCAATAGTCATGAGTGTCGATTATCCAATCGCTGTGCGAATCATTTATTTAATTAATTTAAGCTTAAACACAAATCACAAAAGTAAAGTACAGCAAAGCAAAGTTGAAAAACTACACACAACACTAAATCCGACCTGACCTACTTTCCCTTGACCGTTAATTGGCTTTTTCGTCATGTTGTATTATAATTTCAACGGATTTTAGCGCATTTAAAATATGACGGACTTTTGTGTCACTTGTTTATATTGCGAAACTTTAAATTAGTTTATTTAGAATTAGGTACAATTTGATTTAATTTCAATTTCGCTACTCAATCAGAAAGTTTCAACAAGTAAACAAATAAATAATAAATAGCCTCGTACATTCAATCAACCATATTGATGTGTGTCCATGTGTGAGATATGCAAATAGATATACCTAAGTGAGATGGCAATTGCGAATATATTGATCATACCTAGTGGTTGACTGTTAGTTTCCTTTTGTGGTTTGGTGTGGTTTTGCAAAAAAAGACTAACTAACGAGTTTGTGCAAACTACAATATTTGCACGGGTTGGTTGAGGATGACTTTCTCCTTGAAAGTAACAAACGTCGCAGGCACTATGTATCAAATTGTGTCAACATCAACAACTTGTTTTGAATTGCACAGATGTCTGGTATTTTGTTGTGCAATGTGGTGAAAGCAGAGGCAACTGGGTCATTTAAAACGCTTCGTTTCATTTCACGTGAATTCCACCATAAGTTTAGACCTTCTAAGCGAAAGCAACTTTTCTAATACATACTAAAATAAACCAAAATTAACATTGATAATGCTATGTTACAAAATAAATAAATGCAGCAAGTGGTGATGACAAAACCAGTTTATGGACATTTTATTTGTGGAATTTGTTACTAAATTAACGCTTCCTTGCTTTCACTTTGCTCGCTTGATAAATTAAAACACATTCAGTTATTTAATTCTTCCTTTCCATAAATTATTGTGAGAGAAAGTATTTAAAATGTGTGGGTTGAGATGAGTTCAACTTCACTATTCTGACACGATAGCTGTAATAGCGGGGCAGCTCCATCTTTCTAAAGACTACGATCACGATCTGGTTCTTCTGATCCTGAATTAAATTTAGAAATTCTAGCATGTAATATCGTACACAACTGTGAAATGTTGTATTTACATTACATTCATTTTCAAAAATAACCTCCTTCAGTTTTATTCCTAGTTATATTTAGAGACGGAAGAATTTCTGATAATTCTGAAAATTTCTGACAAGGGAAAGTACACTTATTTATTTTTACATGCATTAACTTTGTTATTGATTTTACATGTTAGTGAAAGTAAGGTTTCCTATGCCAGGTAGCACGTGAATGGACATGTTCGTCGAATCCATGATTTACTCACATCCACTGGGTACGAGTCAATCCGTATTTTATGACCAGCCTCCTTTCTCCACATATTTGTTCTAAAGAAATCTAATATAAAAAAATCATTAAAATGTAATGGCAAAAGTAGAGGATACATTATTTGCAATAAATTGTCAATTTCATTTTTTTTGCAAATTATTATCTTTAGATTTTTCTTTTTTTGCAGATGATGAAGACGAAGGCTTGACCTGTGACGTGTGCGACCGAGCTTTCCCCACTTCGAGAAAATTAGAAGATCATCAACAGAAGAAGAGACACTTTGGGTACGTGAAGACGAAGTTATATTCTCGCTTTACTTTCTCTTTTAATCTATACCATGTCATCTCATCTAATACACCGCCCAAATTAGGAAGACATACTAACTACTTGATCATAAAAATAGGATGCCGACCTTAGCCCAGCTTGTGCCAAAAGCTAGGGAGTCATTCCAACCATAAAACGAAGCAAGGAAAGTATAGAAAACATCACAATCAAAAGTCACAAGCCATGCAAAGCCAAACAATTAGTGGAGAAAGCCACTCTCTCTCTGCCTCCATTCATTTTATAACAACTTGGATTTTTAAATCCATTAATTATAAAATTCCCGTTCTACTCCACTTTATTTTTCTCTCAAAAACTTACAATCAAGTGTATCGCTGTAATAAATAATTACAGACAACCGCCCTTTCTCGTTTTCTTCTATTTTGGGTGTTCTTTGGTAAAATTTTCGAACTATTTTTAAAGCAAGAAGAAGCGGGACGGAGGTGCTCAATTTTTCAGCAGAATTCAGAGAAATGTTCCAAAGAGGGTCAACTTTTTTATCGTTCTATTTTATTAATGAATTAACGAGTTCTTCACACAACTAAGGGGTAGCATATCAGTGAACAGATCTAACTTTTCCTTATCATTTAAGAATTCTGTGTATTTATGTAAAAAGCGAAACAATTTGACAGTAATCATATTTCTTTTTTAATTAACGTTTTGAACGAAGATGCTAAAACTACGCCGTAGATTTGTTTGGCTTTTATTTATGTAAGGAAGGAATACTCCACGTCTATCTCGTAAAAATTTATTCAAACCATAAAAAATGGGAGGTGAATACATAAATCAAGGATAAAGATTCATTGTTATTACATGCATATTTCGTGCATTGCATTCTACTTTGAGAGAAACCAGTGCCATACCCATAACCTTCCTGCTAAGCGGATTAACCTTTCTATCCATTGTCAAAAAGCATATTAACCACCACTACACTATGGGTAAAGGTGGTTGAAATGGTGGTGACGCGAATAATAATAATAAGTAATCCCGGCAAATTTCATCTCGTTCACTCACTCACCTCAGTAAAAAAAGCATAATGTTAACAAACACTTGATCCTTCAGCTCAGCCGCTTCCAAATATTGAGGAGTGAAAGTAAAGCGAGGATATTTCCACTTCATAAAATATGAAGGAGTGTATCTACACAATCGGATTCAGTCAGACCGTAAAATGTACTTTGACTCAAGATCAGTCTGTTTTCTCCTCTCGGTTGCCGTCAGTCACCCTTCTATACTTTAATAATGGTGTGGATTGGAATAACAAATTATTAAATTCGTTCATTTTAGCGGAATTTCGATATTTCCCAACAAGCAGAGATGGCACAGTAAAGTAAAGCACTCAACAATACAAGATACTCCCGGGGCTGTTGACAATGTTGATTATGTGGAGTCAAAGTAGTGGTGGTGAAAGTGCTCCTTAGTTGGGAAGTTACATTTTGAAATATTGATGATGGTGCGGTCGACCTCATCTGTTGCTCTGGATGAGACGAATCCCCTGATTGCAAATATTTTCTTACTCTCAATAATTAATTAATTCGAGAAACGAAGATTTAAGTGGAACTAATTATTTCTGTGCATTTAGCATTGCATGCCATAAAATCAATGGGTGAAATGAAATTAAGTTTATTTCATCTGCTTTCACTCGACGTTCCATAAATTCCATGGGTGGCTTGGCTCCAAAACCAAAACCAAAGCAGGAGAAAGCAATCAAACACATCCATTTTGGATTAGGTTCTGTCAAGGACGGAATCGAAATGAGATCAACTCAGAATAAACCAAGAAACCACTTCTTAAATTTTAAGCTCACTTTCTCTTTTACTCGCAGATGCTTGCAATGTGACAGTATCTTTCCAAGTCGTCAAGCTCTTGATCACCACCGCGAGCAAATGGACCATTACGACTACGTCTCAGACTACGGCTCTGACACAACCTCATTCGAATCAAATGATGAAGGATTTGAAGAGCAAGAAGAGGAAAGGGAACGTCTTCTGTGACACTGCAAAAATACATCCAAGTGCACACAACCATCATCTGAGAATAATCTAAGAAAGCACATCATTTCGACACCACCACCATTGTCAATTTCGTCCCCCAACCTGTCCTATTTCTCGTCTATTTCCACTTCCGGTTTGGGTGGTTCTACTAAATTAGTTGCTCCACCACCACCCCCTCCAAAAGTGCATCGACATATTATCCAACTCCGGAAGTTTGAAAGGGGATGAGTCACTTGGGTGTAAAAGAGAAAGTAACATGATCTTAACGTTAATCCTTTAATTTGTATTTGTTATAAATTATTCGACATATTAAAGATATTGTGGTGTAAATCCCTGAATTATTGAACTGTGGATTTTGCAGTGTACTGAATTAATTAAGTATTAAATAAAATAACTGCATACCTGTACTTCTTCATATAAAGAAACTACAAATTTATGTACCTGACGTTTATTTGTTACCTGAATCAATTAGATAAAATAATAAAATGTTTGGACTTGTAATATATGTGTTCTATTACCGTGATTCTTGTCTTCAATTTGTACATAAATGGAACGGTTGGTGATAAACAAGTCTAATAAATATCCAATAAGTAAAATGACTATCTGCATGAATTATTGTCATTTTCCCTACGCTTTATCATTTTTAGCATTTCTGCAAAAATCCTTTATTTCGGTAAAATTACTTTCAGCTTAATAAAGTTCCATCGAATTGAGATTCACAATAACCGTACACATTGGTTTTGTCCATTGTTTAATTTCTTCTTATTAATTGATGACGCCACATTTTATCACATCTTGATTAGATAATAATTAGCTATGTTGAAGTCAACCCAAGTACGTTAAAGGTGGCTCATTAATAAATTTCTGATTGCATGCATTACATACATAGATAGTGCGTTCACCAACCACGTTTGGTCTTTCTCAATCTGATCCACATCGGAAGAAACCCTTCGAAATTTTGGAAGCACGGTACGAATTATTAAACTTCATATTATTGCTTGGAACGCGATTCTGGATCACAATTTCGAATTTATGGAACAGTACCTATCCAAACTCCTTACACCCTTGAACTTGGCTGTGTAGGGAGAACGTGAAGTCAATTTTTATTGGCAAAAATAAGGTGGTCATTTCGCCAAAAAAACAAGATGTAGATCCATGGAAGGTTCACATAATCAATATCAGCGTCAGTTCAGCAGGGGCGATGGAAAATTCTTAATAGTTTTAATAGGATAACGATCTCAATTCTTGTTAAAATATTTCAATGTAAAGTATGGAATTAAATATGTATGTCGATGCACTGCACATTATGATTCTAGGATGGTTCCCACCCAGCGTTACCCACCCAACGTATGGAAACCTGCTCGTGGTGTACTCTGCACGCTAAAGTCAACAGGTTGACTTTACCGACTCCCATGTAACATTATTATTATTATTGGTGGGGGTAAAAGTTAAGGGTGGGAACATATATAGGGTGGGAACGTTGAGAGTGGGTACAGTTGGGTGGGAATACGCTGGGTGGGAACCATCCTCATACCCACATGATTATTAAACTTGATGAATCAGAAATAATAACTAATTTCATCCAACTCAACAACAATACTTGCAACCACTGCTAATTTTGTTAAGTATGGATTCAAATTACATTCAATTCTCGCTCTGTTTGAATGAATTCTTAACTTTGATTATTTCTCAAAGTTAAATAAACACATTAATTAATGCCCTTAATTTCCAAGTAATCGATCGTTACGTAACTTTCATGCTAAATATGACGCCTATTTACCTTACCTTGTGAATAACATCAGTTTCAAAAAAATAACAGCAAACAAACAAAGTTAATATCTTACCCAAAATCGTCATCGCAAGTCGTCTTTCAAACTTTCAATTCAATTAAAACACAAAAATGCCCTAATCCAACAACAATATTTGCATGCAATAGTGAAAATTCATACAAAATACATTTTGAGGCATTAGCAGGTTGTTTCTTTATT
>JAQFZJ010000445.1:0-26666 GCA_034695645.1 Folsomia fimetaria
GGAATCATGGCGGTGTGATTCTACGGACGGACACTTTGTTTCGCCCCTTATTTACATTTGTTTTGTAACGGTTTATTCAATTTGCACCATTATCTGAATAATTTGCAAACAACGTTCGACAAATGCCCAGTTCAACTTAAAGAAAATAATATTGACAATTCACAGAACAAATATTGTCATGGAAACGGACTACAATATTTTTATTTCCGCGATGTTTCTCCTTTCAAAGTTCTCACTTTGCGATTTAATTCTTCTGTACGGTATAAATTATCAGATCCAGCTACCCGCATCGTTCGACAGGTGCACGTTTAGCATTTTAAGTGATTTTCGACAAGATCATCGGCCTTTTCTTACCTCCATTTCTCCCCAGATCGGAATCCCTCCAACACCACAAACGGTTCTACTTGATCACGTTTTCCTAAAGAATCCTAACGCGGGGGCCACTGAACCACCTCAACTTTCCAAACCTACCGCATTGGGTGGATTTCACAGAACTGCATCAAAATATAGTGTCTGTAGCGTTCTACTAAGTTACACTTTTTGGGCTCCACGTACATCAAAGCAATTGATTATTTTATACCAACTACTTTTTGAAGCTCGTAAAAAATCAAGTCCACAATTCATCCTTCTTCAATACGATTATCCCATTCTACCTCCGATTCATGACCTAAGAATCTCATCAATATACATAATCTTCTCTTTTTTTGAAAAACGCACTGGATTTTATCTTCTTCCGTGTATAGCGTGCGGATGGTCAACGCCAATTCCCACTCAGATATTTACTCACCTTTCAAATAACAAAGTATCACTGTCGGATATTCGTAAGGAGTGGTTCCAGAAAAACAGAAATCTACACGGAAATTATATCGATATTAAACTCGATAATAAAAAATTTCTATTGTCTCTTAAAAACTCGAGACACACGATATGCAAGTTACGCAAAAATATCAGAGAATTTCCCATGAATTCTGATGACTGTGTTAAGATTGTTCTATCTCAAGTATACAATTTTACAATAAACCCAAATCGTATGGACCCATTGAGTTCTTACAATCGCGTGATAAGTGACATGCCAGCATTTTCTAATTTCAACAAAGAATTGACATCTCTAAGTGCCAGAGATATATTGTGGGTTATCCAAGGCGTAAAAATAGAACCATTTTATTTCGCCGTTGTAACAGATCCACGAGAAATGGATTTAACAGCGATTTTCATGCCATTTGACAAAATTATTTGGATTTTCGCGGGGATTCTCATATTCTTAATTTCAATTATACTAGGGTTAAGTGATACCCAAAATAATTTGCCAACTGCTTTCAGGGCTTATTTGTTCTGGGCGTCATCAGCTTTTCTAGAACAATCAGATCCAAAGCCACTACAACTTATTACAACAAAGAACAAAATTCCTCAATTACAATTTCTCTGGTTAATTATGTCCTTCTTCTGCGGAATATTTTATAAAGGCGGCCTTTATTCGTACATAACCGCCACGCCACCATCAAAAGTACCTTCCACGCTGGACGAGGTCGTCCACGAAAAACTTGACGTTTTCACCAGCACTACAAGTAAAATGGGAGGGTACATAATTCACCCTCTCGACCTAATTTTAAAAGACCTTCTTGAAGGTTGCAGCAACTCATCAACTTCTGATGCTTTCACGAATCGATTGACGCAAATATCTAAAAAGTTCTATCCAATTTTGGGCCAAGAGCCTGAGATTGCAAAAAACATATCTATTGCAAAGAAAGTAAGACTTTATCCAAATAGTAGCAGAATTCTTCCAAAGATTTTTGCCATCATAAATAGTGCCACAGATCTTGACGCATTTGTGCAATCAATGCAATACTTTACAAAATCATTTGTCATAAAAAGTAGAGAAGAGACTCCCTTCGTAATGCGAGTTCCATGGCTTGTGAATCGCAATTTCTTCTATGACGTTTTTTCAGCTGGATTAAGGGCACTAGTGGAGTCTGGTATTTACCGCAGATGGTCAATATTATCCGACATTTCTACGCATTTGGAAGCCTTAGAAAGAACTGGGGAGAAACAAATTAGTAACTCACGGAATGTTAACCATTTGGCTCGGTTAATGTTGCATCTAAATAAGAACACAGTAGTATTGGCCGAAACACAGCAAGTCACTTTAAATCTGATGAAGATGCCGTTTGCGTTCTGTGCAATCTTTGGTGTTTTGTCTATTCTGGCTTTCGTAATTGAAAACCTCACATTTTGGAGTAAAAGTTGTGATTTAAGATATTACAGAAAAATCAAAGTCGTCAAGCTTCATCATTCCAAAATTAAGGTATTTATTTACCTGGAGTAGTGATAAATTTTTAAAAAAAGCTCAAAAATCCAAATGCTTTGTATTTTATTAGCTGTGCAATAAATGAAAAGTTTAATTTTGTATCAATTGTCATTCATTCATTATGCATGATGGGGTTGCCTATTCCTTTTTTCTTTGTAATCGGTTTGTATAAATCGCAATAGAACAACTTGAAATTTTTATTGTCCGCTTTAAACTACTACACTTACCAGGTAATACATAATAGACAAACAGATTAAATTACCATATTCATTATTCTCTGCTTCACAATTCAATAAGCCAAACATCATGCCCTTGTGATCAATGAAATAAATTGATTGAAGTTAACCATCGTCTGAACTCAACAACCATATCCAAACCATGGCAACATCCGTTTACTCCACATTTATATCTATTACATTTCTTGTAATTAACCTCTCACCCTGTGAGTTAATTTTATATTACGATAAATATCAAATTCACTTACCCCCATGCTTTGACCGTTGTACTTTTTCAATTCTAACAAATTTTCATGAAGACCATCGGCCATTCCTTTCTTCCATTTCACCACAAATTGATGTCCCCAGTTCTCAAGTTGTGCTACTTGACCACGTCTTAGTTACAATTCCCTTAAATAATTCTACACCACTGCTAATTTCAACCCCTATCGCACTGGGAACTTTGCACAAAACACCACCAAAATTTAGTGTGTGTAGTGTCATGGTGATTTATTCATTTTGGTTCCCTCCGGATATTAGGCGCGCCTTAGTTACAATATCCAAATTGTTATTGGAAGCAACTAAAAAGGCAAATCCACAGTTTATCCTTCTCCAATACGATTTTGGAATAGTGCCACCAATTCATGTCTTCAGTTTATCTTCAGTCTACCTCATATTTCCGTCGTCCCATACTTCCTATCTAGTTCACTGTATAGCATGCGGGTGGAGAACGCCTATTACAGAACAACTGTTAAGGAACAATCATAGCAAAGTGGACACTCGCCATATCTCCTTATCAACAATAAGGGCACAATGGTTTCTCAAAAACAAGAACTTACATCAACTCACGGTAAATACATTGCTAGAAAGTAGCAGCGTCCCTTCGTGTCAATTATACAACAATGCAAAGTTGGGGATTATACAATCCGATGATTGCGTTAAAATGATTTTATCACTTAAATATAACTTTACCATCACCACATTTACCATAAATTCTTATGCAAGTATTACCAGCAATATCCCCGCAATCTCCGCCATGAACAAAAAACTTGTGTCAACCTCCTTCAATGTCAGATGGGTTGTACACGGTGTGAAAATTCAACCATTTTATTTCGCCATTGTTACAGATCCCCGTGAAATGTATTTAACCGCGATTTTCATGCCGTTTGATAAGTACATTTGGAGCTGCGCGGGAACATTGCTCATCTTATTTTCAATATTGCTCGGATATAGTGATACTAAAAAAATAGGGTTAGGAAGTTTCAGATCTTACCTATTTTGGGCATCATCTTCCTTCCTAGAACAATCAGATCCAAAACCGTTATCCCTCATCACAAAAAATAACAGAATGCCCCAATTATTTCTCCTCTGGCTTCTAATGTCCTTCTTTTGTGGAGTATTTTACAAAGGATCCCTCTATTCCTATGTCACCGCTGCCCCTCCACCAAAAGTCCCCACCACCTTGGAAGACGTTGTCGGGCAAAATCTTCCAATTCTAACTAGCACAAAATTGAGAATAGGTTTGAATGAGTTCCCTCCTTTGGCCTTAACTTTGGAAGATCTACTTGAAGGGACAAGCAACACAACGTCAGACTCTTTTTTGAAAAGAATGATTAAAATTCGCTTCACCTTGGACGCTTTAACCGGTGATGAGCCAGAGATAGCAAGAAATTTCTCGATCGGAGAAAAAGTCAAACTTTACCCAAATATTAGTGCTCATCTTCCAAGAACTTTTGCCATTTTAAATAGTGCTCCAGATCTCGCGGCGTTTTCTGAATCAATCAAGTATTTTTCAAAGTCCTTTGTAATTAAGAGTAAAGAAGAGACACCCTTCGTGGTAAGGGTTCCTTGGTTGTTGGATAACAATTTCTTCTTCGACATATTTTCAAGCGGTTTGGGGGCACTTGTGGAATCAGGACTTTATCACAGATGGATGACCTTATCCGAGATTGGAACACACTTGGACAATTTAAACGCCTTACCAAAATCAACTATGAATAATTCAAACGGAAAGAATCGCGTGAATCATTTGGCACGCTTGTTACTTCCTGCTACGAGTGGAAATAAAGGTTTGGCAGAGGCGCAACAAGTTACGTTCGATCTGATGAAAATGCCATTTGCGTTCTGTGCAATATTTGGCATATGCCTACCTATATTGGTTTTTATCTTAGAGAAGATGTCATTTTGCAAACCACGTTTTTACATACCATCAAAAATTTGTAGTTGGCATTGCTGTTGGAGAAAACCCACGGTCAGATCATTTGATGATTCCAGTCTTCCAATGTTTTTCTACTTGGATTGATTTAAGTGAATGTGTACAGCAGATACTGCTTATTACATAGGTTAGGTTTATGATACAATAACTAAGTTGCAGGCATAATACACAATTAGAATGCAATAGCGTGAGCTTTAGCGATTTTAAAATACATATTCCAATTATTCTATTCAGTCGTTCAACACAATTGTTGTGCCAATTTAGAAATAAATTGAATCGAATTATTCAAAACTGTACATAATAATTTGTTTATCCTTCATATTTTTCGTAATTCGTGTTATGTGTTTATTTGTAGGCACAAGGTAGCTCTCTAGTCCAGGACATAAAACGAGAGCTCTTAATATAGTTAGGTTGTAATGTAACCTAATCTTAGGCGTTATACTCAATTGCTTTACCATTGGTATCACAATGCTAATAATTTACCACAATACTTTTTCCGCTATACTATTTCTTACTACGTTTCTTCAACCATGCAAGTTGATCCTACTATCTGATACAAAATTTCAAATTCATCTTCCTTCCTCTTTTGATAAGTGCACATTTGCTATTTTAACCGATTTTCAACAAGATCGTCGACCCTTCCTGTCGTCAATATCTCCACAAGTCTCAGATTCCCTCAGCTCACAAGCAGTCCTACTTGATGACGTTTTCTTAAAAAAGCCTAATCCTAATATTTCCATGTTGACAAAAGTTTCCACCCCCATCGCTGTTGGTGGTTTGTACAAATCCCCATTCAAATTTAGCGTCTGCAATGCCCTTGTGATTTACACATTTTGGACACCAATTGATAAACGATTACTGGCCCTGTACTATTTACTACTGGAAGTTCGCATCAAAGCTAATCCGCAATTCATTCTATTGCAATATGACTATCCCATCTTACCCCCCATTCAATCGATTAGCTTGTTATCTGTGTACATGGTATTTACATCGACGCAAGATCGCAAGAAAACCTATCTCATTCCATGCATTGCCTGCGGATGGGATTTGTCAATTCAAAATCAAATTTCGAGTGACAAATGTGTCCAAACTCAAACTGACATTTCATTGCTAGAAATTCGTACACAATGGTTCTCTAAAAACAAGAATTTACACACTAATAATATCGACATTGGGCTTGAAAGCACGTCACCCTGCAGACACAATTTAAAGCTCTTCGATATCAACGCAGATGATTGCGTTAAAATCATTTTATCCCAAAAGTTTAATTTTACAAGCAATCCCGGGCTTGGTTACACTTTGCAAAATTATGGGTTCATCAAATCTAATTATCCCGCGATTTCCGTCGTCAACAAAAAAATGGCTTCCACCGCAGGGTATTTGACATGGGCGGTGCACGGAGTAAAAATTGAACCATTTCGTTTAGCCGTGGTCACAGATTCAGATGAGATGGATTTGTCTGCAATATTCATGCCATTTGATGTGATTACTTGGATATTCGCTTCAACATTTCTAATTTTATTCTCAATTATGCTTGGCGTTTGTGACAAATACAGGAATAGAATGGATGCCTTCCGGATCTACTTATTTTGGGCATCGTCCGCATTTTTGGAACAATTCGATCCGAAACCATTACAACTTGTTACTGCAAAGAACCGAATGCCGAACTTATTTATCCTCTGGTTAATCATGTCTTTCTTTTGTGGAGTGTTTTATAAAGGAGCGCTTTATTCATATGTCACCGCCGTACCGCCACCAAAAGTGCCAATAACGTTGGAAGATGTCGTCCGCGAAAATCTTGCAATTGTGACTAGCACAAAACTAAAAGTGGGGTCAATTAAATTGTATCCGTTACTTTCCACTATCAATGATCTTTTCGATGGCAAATTTAACACCACGTCCGATTCATATATGAAAATAATGCTACACATATTCACTGTTGTTGAAATGCTGCCTGGAGAGGAACCAGAAATGGCAAGAAATTTCTCAATCGGACAGAAAGTCATGATTCACCCGAATTCATCCATCCATCTCCCAAAAACATTTGTCATTTTAAATACCGCTCCAGACTTGGCAGCATTTGCGGAATCAATCAAATATTTTTCGAAATCGTTTGTTATCAAAAGTGAACAGGAAACACCTTTCGTTTTGCGGGTTCCATGGTTGGTGGATCGAAATTTCTTCTACCACATATTTTCAAGAGGTTTAGGGGCACTAGTGGAATCTGGGCTTTATCGAAGATGGATGATTCTAGCCGATATTGGGGTTCATTTAAACAATTTAAAAGCATTACCTCCAATTACTACTAATAATAACGACCAGAGCGACCAGCATTTGGTAAACCATTTGGCCCGATTGTTACTTCCGACCAAAAGTGGAAATATAGGTCTAGCTGAAGCTCAACAAGTCACTTTAAACTTGATGAAAATGCCCTTCGCATTTTGTGCAGTATTTGGTATTTTACCTGTGGTAGTATTTATCATGGAAAATTTGTCATTTTGGAATCGACGTTTTAATTTGACTTCTAAAGCTTTAAAGTTTAATTGCAGTGTTTGCAGTTGTAAAGAAACAAAAGTGAACAGTTTCAATAATTTAAAAACTCCGATTTTCTCCTACCTTGATTGATCTATCTTAAAATGCTTCCTCAATTTCTAGTTACATATTTCATTAGGTTCCACAGTGTACCTATGTCCATGTATCAAGTACTTTAACTTTATGCGTACTTGTTCTTATATGTATGTAGTTCAGTTTTTTACCAACCCAATCACACCAAGCAAAAATAAATTTATTTCAAAATTGTTACATCTGCGCATTAATTTATACACATATTATTAGCATTATATTTTATAATAATTTACAATTTTTCGGAGACAGTTATATAGCCCGAAAACTAACATTTTCATTTTCTATGAACTACATATGTAATCGGATAGATATTAAAGATGACTAAATGAAAATGAAAGTAAGAATTGTTCACCTTTAGGAACACTCTTCCATCAGGCATATATTAATCAAATGGATTAATCAAATGAATTAATCAAATGGATAACGGATTGATAATATTCCCTGTAATATTCAAGATTTTATTGGTCAATTCCGTTCTACAGCAACAAATAACAAATACCACAAAATAATAATGACACGTGTACAGGTTTAAGTCATTATTATACTCGTAAAATGAGCAATGAGATAATGAACACGATTGATAATTATGCAACTTACTATCTATTATGCACATTAAACTAAACTGTCACACTAAAACTATAACCTCAAAAGATGACTGAAGATCTTGTCACCACCTGTAATAACTGAAGTTGGTATTGTTCCACTCCCAGATCTGGGCTTTTGATCCCACCCCCAAGTTTTATAAGTCGAAGGGGGATAATGGTAATAATGATGGTGGTTACGATACCAACCCCCACCACCATGAGAATTCTTATATGGGCTACGGTAATTGTAATCCTTTGGATGATGCCCCCCCCATCCATTAAAGTAGCCGTCATCTGCAATTTTTCAGAAAATGATAAAAAAAGTGTAAGAATATTACGGAATACCATTGATATCCCTACCATATAATGATGCCAAGGTTTTCGTCGCATAAATAGAAGTCACTGCAGCCGCTCCGCCAACACCAACTGCCGGAAGTGCGATCACTGCCGCGCCGGCGATCGCCCCCGCAGTAGCTACACCAGCCGCAGTTGCCCCCACTAATCCGTATGGGTGCCACAAACCTTTCGCATATCATGCAATTATATAGATTTTATTTCAATAATGTGTACAAATTAACTTAATATGGATAGAAAATATAATGCAATATTAATTACCATAGCCAGTTAGCGGAAGTATAAGACTTGATCCATCCAACACCAAACTTAAGAAAATGGCTAATCCGGGTAATTTCATGATCACATTTACAGAATTCAGCTGATAATTTAAAACTTCTTTTTAAAAAATCCGAATTCTGTTGCTGTTGAAATATAAGTCAAAAACCAAAATAATTTTCTCACAACTACATTCAAACGCCACAGCGTCGGCGATTCAAGTCAAAAATAAAGTAAATGTGACGCCCATGCTTCATCAAGCTTATATAGGTAGGCTGCACTTTTTATTGTCATGCACATCTTCAATATCAATCAAATGGTTAACTAACATATGCACGTGCAGCTATAAGACTTTACTCTTAACTCTTAAGTAATCTAACAACTTACTTATTTCATCGCCCTTCTTAAATGTTGATGACACGCACACTTGAACAATTTACAAGAGCAGTGCTGTATCACATCACTTCCCATACATTCTAGACCTGTTTTATATAAAATTATACGTCTAAATTACAGACTCTTTATTATCATGATCTCAAGAAGTCGAGCAAGTAGGAAATTCGCTCATCAGTAAGATATTTGCTTTATTTCCAAGAATATTCAGCCTATTGTTTATTGGCATTAACCGGAAGCTTCGATTTATCTGTATTTTAGTTCGTTAATTAATTGTATAAATGGAGTAGATAAATTGAGAGCCGTAATTTATCGAATACTTAAAAGAGGAGGAGGACTAATACAATTCATTACGTTTAGAGCCTGGCACTCTTTGTTTTTGTGCAGTTGTAAAGCATGTGTCACCTACTTCTTCCTTCCTCTTCGCCTGTGGCGTCGTAAAATAGTTCATTGCCTAAACAAACGGTATCCGGCAAATTATTAAATTGCTACACATTTTTCTAGCTTGCAAACTACTTGAATACATAAATATGGAATAAAATTGAACTAGTCCTTATCATAATGTACATAATTTCCAACGTAACAATGCGCTTACTTTTATTCCAGCTCAACTTTTATTCTTCCTTTGAAATACACTTCACAACAAACGCTTAGTTTATTTATTTGTATGCACAAACTAAATTTCTAATAATCATCCATTATTGTAATTCTCTATGCCCTCCGATGAATTGATTACACTGTAACACAAAAGAAAATTATGAACGGTTGCGTAGCAACCACAATACAAAGCTTCGACCACGTACTTATACTTCTTTTCTGGTGTCATTCATGATATAGTCACAGTTTCGACATTTTACACATGGATTTCCTTTACAATATTGTATACTTCAGAATATTTCTACTCCTCTCCAATCTTCCCCAGGGCAACCTGATGTGGGAAGCAGGAGATCATATACATCTGCCACCTTGTTTCGATCGATGTATATTCGCAATTCTAAGCGATTTTTCGGTAGATCAGAGACCGTTTTCGTCCTCTATTGTCCCACAAATCGGTACATTATCAACTAATCAAGTGGTGTTAATTGACCATGTCTACCAAGATAAAAGAAGACCAAGTACCCCGAGAAATTACACAATTCCACGAAATTTGTCTACCCTACCTGCCCTCCATGGACTACGTAGTTCATCCACCAAACGTACCACTTGCAGTGCGCTCATAATTTACACGTTTTGGACACAATTAACTCAACGCATAGTAACAATATATCAATTACTATTACATGCTCAACGAAAAGCAAATCCACACTTTGTAATTCTTCAATATGATTTTCACACACTGCCCCCAATCAACGATATTTACATGAGTTCAGTGTATATAATTTTCTCAACTTCAATTCCATTCTACTTTTTGCCATGTATCTCATGTGGATGGTCAATCCCTGTCAATATCCAGTTAAAACCAAACGTCCCACTAAATTCCAGCCACATTTCATTGTCCCAAATACAAACAGAATGGCTTCGAAAGAACAAAAATTTCCATGGAAACCACGTTGCCATGGAATTCGACACAGTTTTCCCTCTATTACAATCCTGCTGGTTACGAAATAACCCAAACATTGCAAATCTTCATGCAGACGACTGTGTCAAAATAACACTGGCAAAATTTAATAATTTCACAATCAACCTGAAAACACAAAACACTATTAATTCCTACGGACGCGTTGTTAGCAATATTCCCGCCATCACTATGATGAATAACGTGTTGTTATCTTCAACTGCCAAAACTCGAGTCTGGGTTGTGCAAGGTGTTAAAATGGAACCCTACAGATTCGCAATTATTACGGATCCAGATAAAATGAATTTGTCAGCCGTGTTCAAACCATTCGATTTAACCACGTGGCTTTCAGCCTTCTCATTTTTAACACTATTCTCAGTTCTGCTCAGCTTAAGCGATACCCGTAGTACTAGATCGTTGGTTGAAGGATACAGGTCACACTGGTTCTGGGCAGCATCCGCATTTTTAGAACAATCTGATACAAAGCCTCTTCAACGTGCTACAAAAACGAATTCAATGCCAGTCTTAATTCTTCTCTGGTTAATAATGTCTGTTTTTCTGGGTGTATTTTATAAAGGATCCCTATACTCTTATGTTACCTCTAATCCCACACCCACAGTCCCTTTAACATTAGAAGCTGTTGTTCAACAGAAAGTGATAATTGTAACGAGTACGAAAATAAGGATCGGATCATTTTCTTTGCATCCTTTACTAATGATAATTGCAGATTTATTACAACAAAACTTAAATGTGAGCTCAGACGCCTTTTTAAGTCGGATGAGAAGCGTACTTCTTAGCACGATATTGTTATTAGGAGATGAATCCGAATTGGCAAGAAACATATCGATGGGAGCAGAAATCTCAGCGCTTCCAAATATAAGTGGAACCTTGCCAAGAACGTTTGCTGTGTTAAATGTTGCCTCTGATCTGGCTGGATTTGTGCAATCAATGAAATACTTTTCGAAATCGGTGGTAGTCAAAAGTACGGAAGAGACGCCTTTTGTAATGCGAGTTCCTTGGATGGTGGATCGCAATTTGTTTTACAATGTAATATCCAGTGGATTAGGAGGATTGGTTGAATCTGGAATTTATCAGAGGTGGATGAAGCTATCGGATATTGGGATACAGTTGGACGCGTTAGCAAAGACAGATTCGAACGACAGAGTAAATCATTACGCCCGATTAATGCTATCGGACGCTCCTCATAAGGCGGAATGGGCAGAGGCACAACAAGTGACTTTTGACATAATGAAGATGCCGTTTGCATTTTGTGCGACATTTGCAGTGCTACCAATTTTAGTATTTATAATTGAGATGGTGGGGTTATGGATGCCTAGTTGGATCATCAGTTTAAAAGTCATGATTTTGAAGAGGAAGACAAAAGTGACATCATTTCGACATGATCAATCGATTCATAGTTTTCATTGGACTTTAGACTAAGCTAATTACCAAAGACAGTTAAAACAAAGTTTGTTATCTGATGTGAATTTAAAGTTCCTACAATACTAAAAATCAACGAATATGTTATGTATGTAAAATATGTGGTGTCTACATTTTAGGATTTGAATTCGTTTAATGAAATGTTAAAACCTGTTAAAATACGTTCATCCAGCCATAATAAATTTATTTGATGTAAATTACAGATATAATGAATTCAACATCAGTTGGGTCCATATCATAAAATATATCTTAAAAATTCAAGATGATAATGTACTTTACTACGCGAATTAACTAACAAAGTACAATTGGCTTTGCACTCCGTATCAATAAAATTTACTCCTCCTTAATCCAACAATTCCATTTCCAAACTGATCCCCAATATCTTCGGCCCGTGGAGCCCTTATAATACACCCATCCATCACTCTTTGTACAAACACAATTCAATTCTTCTGCATCTTTAGACAGTCCAAATTTTGTCACATTTTCCGTGACACTTGTGCATTTCCCCAAATTTGAGAAATGATTAGGTATCCAAATATTTGAGTCATATCTGACCAACGACTCCATCGTTTTCGCTGTGGAAGACGCTACATTAAGAACTTGTACTCCTTCCATTGTGACATTCCTATAAAATGGTTATTCTTAAGTTAGATTATTTCCGCTTACAATGACTCAACCTGCTTCAATCTCTCAACCTGCTTTCTCTTAAGGCTTTCTTTGCCATCTCACAATTCCATACTTGCCCATCAGCCCGTTCCCATACTCCGATCCTCATTGTGGATTTGAGAAAGCCATAATCTTTTGCACACACGCAGTTCCATTGTTCGCCTTCTTCTGATGTTACGGTTTTTACATCCCCCAAATTTAAAGTGTTACACCATCCGTCTATGAAAATAACATGTATGAAAAATTATTGCGATTGGATAATTTAAAGTTTGTCAAATTCACCAAAAGGATATCCGCTTCGCCACCGATTCAGATAGTATCCACCCACAAGTGCATCGCTTAACTGGGCGCTGGCACATAAAAATATGACAAAGCGAAACAACATGAGATTTTTCATTTCGATCGAATTAAATGTAATCTGCTAAAATATTGCAACGCTTGGATCCTCGTGGACTCCAACTAAAGCAATAAACTCAGAACAATTTCTGTTATCAAAAGCCATCCCTGCTAAAAATTCGCAGTGAGTGGGTGTTAGAAATTATACCCAGGCACAAAATAAAAGTTTCATTTTTAGTCATGGTCCATTTGTTGGTTTGTTATTTTAGCTTTGATAAGTGTTTTGTGGCTATATAACTTAAACCAGATGCACCTCACATTAGCAACTACAATCACTTTGTGTTCTTGGATGATGAGATAAATAAAATAAATACTGTAATGTCAGTGTGGGGAGTGAAGATTGATATTAACACAACCTGCAGGTTGTTATACTTTGTTTAACCTTAAAGCTAAAGCTCACCATTTAGCATATGCTTGAATAAAACTTTATGCAGATCGAAAAATAATGGAGTAAAGAGTAAACGATTGTTGACACATTTATTTTAACTCTATATCTTATTTCAACGCTTTTAGCTGAAAAAAGTGTTGACAGAAAATGCACTAATCTATTAGTAAATGTGTTGGAATATTTGGAGTTGGTGAAAGGTATTTTGCATGTCATAAGTAACCTTCTATTAGAAAAATAACAATTTTGCGTTAACCTGTACAATAAACTTATGTTTTACGAAGTATTTTATACAAAATATTTTAATACTGTCAAATTGAAATCTATTTTGTGAACGCTAAAGCCAAGTGTCTCAAAAATGTTGCTTTGATTTATACAATTTTGCTCATGCAAAATCATACTTGTGCCGTTGACCCAATAATATATATCAAAATACGTATGCTAATGGAATATCACATTTACCAGTATTTGACAAATTGGAGCAACCGCAATTATGATTATCATCCGCTAACTCTTAATTAGGTTTCCAAAAGTTAAATAAATGCATAAGATACACTAGCAACAATCCACTGTACAATCTGTTCTTTTAAAAACAAAATCTTAAATGAAATGCTAATTTAGTACTCAGCGTAATCATAAGCCTAGACTCACAAAAGTGCACAATTATCGTTGCATAATTTCAGGACTTGACTTGAAAAATGCTGGAAATCTACGAACAAAAAATAACAAAAAACATTACATTACAATACGATTCAAAGTCCTTAAAACTGATCACGAAAATCGCTTAACAAAATAATAAATCTTGGTTGAAATACACACGGTTTGCACACAAATTTGGCATTACATTGTCGAATTTGTAAATTTGAATGCCATCCAATTTAGAAAAACTTCGCAAAATTTTGTACAACGAAAGTAAACTTCGGCTATTGAAATTTAACATTTCAATAGGACTAAGAAATATCAATTGCATCCTAACAATTGTTAAGTATGCCAGAAATACTATAGTAGTTATGTGGTTGAAAATACACTGAACAAGAAAACTTTGTGTTTTCGTTACACATTATGGACAGTTTACATTGCCAATATGTACAGTATAAAAACTCGCTCAGTTTGGATGACATTTCCCTATTATAGTTACGTCAGTGTAAAAGTTTCGTCATATTTATATTTCATGCACCGTCGTCATTCCAAAATGAGTTGTCTCTGTATAATCCGCGTTCTAGTCTTCTTCCTCTATTTTACCGATTTTCAATTAATAACCGCCAACAAAATCCAATTACTATCAAGCTTCAATCCTTGCACATTCGCAATCTTAAGCAATTTCAGTACCGACCACGGGCCATTCTATTCCTCCATTGTCCCACAAATCGGATCTTCACAATCCACTCAGGCTCTATTAATCCACCACATTTTCCTTCTAAATAAAAACTCATCCCAACAAATTTCGAACAATCCAAATCTACCACTTATTTCCCAACTGCGTGGATTAGCTCGGCTTAAAACTTCTCAGTTAAAACACACTTCCTGCAGTGTTCTTGTCATGTACACATTTACAAGTCTCAAATTCAGGTCAAGAATTCCAGTCTTGGTGCACCAGTTATTAATGATAGCTATGTTTAGATCAAATCCACACTTCGTCCTATTGCAATATGATGCCGCATTCCTCCCTCCAATTAACATGATCCGATTGTCTTCCATCTTCATAATTTTTTCATCCACCCACCCTTCTTCTTATCTTTTGCCATGTATAGCTTGTGGTTGGAAGACTCCACTTTTATCTCAATCATGGACAAGCAACAATGTTATCGATAAATCCACCACCCTTTCGGATATAAAAACCCAGTGGTTTCTAAAGAACATAGATTTTCAAGGACACGATATCGACTTAACGCTTGATGGAAGTGATCACATTCACTCGCAGACAACATGTGAATTCCTTAACAATCCAAAACTCTACAATCTTCACGCAGAGAACTGCATCAAATTTGCTCTAAGAGCGAAATACAACTTTACAATAAACCCCAGAAAAAAGTCAAGTTATGACAGTTACGGCTTTGTGATAAGCAACATTCCCGTATCATCAATGTTTAATCGATTATTATTAGCAATGGGTGCAAGTGGTGGTGTAGCTTGGGTTGTGTACGGAATGAAACAAGAACCCTTTCGTTTTGCCGTCATAACGGATCCTCAGGAAATGGATTTAACCGCTGTATTCATGCCATTCGATGCAACAACTTGGGTTTTTGTCTTCTCATTTCTAACATTGTTTTCGATAATACTGGGATTAAGTGATTCCCACAAAACCTTAATTGAGGCGTACAGAACCTACTGGTTTTGGGCGGCATCAGCCTTTTTGGAACAATCTGATCCTAAACCATTGCACCTAATAGCAAGCAAAAATAAGATGCCGCAGTTCATTCTTCTATGGTTAACAATGTCTTTCTTTTGTGGATGTGGAGTATTTTACAAAGGGGCACTTTATTCTTATGTATCGTCTCAACCAACGCCTACAGTTCCCCTCACCCTGAAACAAATTGTACAGCAAGATCTTGAAATATTTACCAGTACTAAACTCCAATTGGACCCGACATTTTTGGTACTTCCTTTGGAAAGAATAATTAAGGACTTAATTAACTCTGGAACTACTAACAAAAACGCAAGCCTTGACACATTTTCTAATCTATTGAAATCAATCTATATTAAATTCGAAGGATTGCTCGGCGACGAATCCGAAATTGCAAAGAATATCTCAACTGGAGAGAAAATTAGAATGTATCAGAGAAACAGCACAAAGCTATCAAGCACTTTTGTCATGCTGAATGGTGCCTCAGATTTAACCGCTTTTACACAATCCATGAAATACTTTTCGAAGTCGGTCATCATCCAAAGTAAAGAGGAAACACCTTTCGTCATGCGGATTCCATGGCTGGCAGATCGTAACTTCTTTTTTGACATATTCTCCCGTGGATTGAGAGCATTGGTGGAATCTGGCCTTTATCAGAGATGGACAACCTTATCTGACGTTGGTGTGCAGTTGGAAGCCTTATCAAAAACGAATGGTGAAGTGTCCTCAGAAGAATCAAATGTGAATCACTTTGCTCGTCTACTCCTTGCACACAATCTCAAAGCAGAGTGGGTCGATGCAAGACAAGTAACGCTAAAAGTGATGAAAATGCCGTTCGTGTTTTGTGCAATTTTTGGAATTTTACCAATTTTGGTATTCCTACTAGAGAAACTAAGGTTCATAGTGACTAGTTGGATTTCGTTCGATTCGGGACTTAAACAAAAGTTTTCCAAGCGGACAAAGGTTTTAAAATTTCAGGATTCAGATTCTCGCATTCATATCTTTAGTTGGTTGGATTGACTCTTCATGTTTCACATAAAGAACAGTTAAATAAGCTGCATTATTAAGAACAATACGTTTATACGTTATTAATTAGACTACAGAATAATCCGTCAATTATCCTTGTACATCATGTACCCAACCGTTCAAGATTGACCATATCCGGTGAATTTGAGCGCGAATTGATTTGCACAGCCTACATATCTGCCTGCAGCCGATAATTGCATAGGTATCTTAACTCGTTTGAGCATGCGTTTGGGTATGCGTGTACGTACATACAATAAATGCAGACAGGTGAATTGAATACAACATTTGCCACTTATCTAAATACCACCACAAGTAATTTACTAAACTGTACAAATTGAACAGTACAATTAATAATTGTGTTTTACTCTTTTCTAGGTCCAATTGAACTCTAGTCGTTCTTTGCAGGGCCGTTCGTTAAATTAAATTTGATTCTTCTTCGTGGTGCAGTCAGTGGGGTGAGGATGCACAGTTTTTTTTATCTTGCACTGTCGGCTTGTGGTGTAGACGTTAAAGTGTAGTGTAGATATAGTGGTTAGGCTATATATCCATCCACATAAAGTTTTTATATATTAAATATTTTATATCATACCTTTCTGAAAATTGATAATAACGGTATTTGGCATCTGTTTAATTCATATACGTATACGTTTATATATTTCAGTGGTTGTTTATTTTATTTAGATCTGTCGATTGGAATAAGTGAAAGACGACAAGATGACCACATCGTCCTCCCCCCATGACCGCGATGACTGGGCTCTACTTGGGACAAAATTTAAGCACCCTCGCGTCACATACGACTTGTTTTTCAAAATTGGAACGACTTCTTCAAATGCAGTCAAGGTGATACAGTCACACAAATCGTTCATTCAAATGAGATCCGACGAGTTGGCCGCATTATGTGGGACGAGAGATGAATCTACCAACATCGTATCCCTGCCGGATGTTCAGCCAAATGCTTTCTTAAGTTTTCATTCGGTAAGACAAAATATTTAAGACAAGTAACTTCAAATTTATTTCAACATAATATTTTCCTTGTTTGTTGATATAGTTCTTATACACGAACCAGTTTCATAGAACCAAGGACATGACCGATGAGGACCTTGAGGCTGTTCTGACGTTGGCAAAATTATACTGTCCTGCCGAGCTGGACGACATTTGTAACAAGCTGATGGGTGGGAATGTGCGTTTCAATAATGTTTTCAAGTTCTATGAAATATCAAAGTCTCTAAAATCGTCCGCATTGGAGAGTATCACGTTAAAGTATATTGAGCAGTAAGGCTTCAATAATTATTTATTTATTTTCAATCTAATCCCTTATTTGTATGTAGTGTAAACGAGAATCCGAAACCGTTTATCAAAAGCGACGATTTCTTGGGGTTAGACAGCCACAGCCTAGAACGCATGCTTCAATTCGATTCACTTCGATGTCCTGAAATTGAGTTATTTAAAGCTGTTTTGAGGTACTTAATAATTAGTAATCACTAGGGCGGTGTGGTGCTGCTGATACTGATCGATTTATTTAAAACCTACCAAATTTTATTTTTCAAAGATGGGGCAACAACCAGCAAGGTTTAATACTACGGGACCAACGTCTCCTTCACCATATCAGGTTCCCTCTAATGACATCGGATCAATTTGTTCGTCATGTTGCAGGGAAAGAAGCAGTAATGTCTACGGAAGATCAGAACACTTTACTGGTTTATTTCTGTGTCACCAATCGTAATAACAAGCCCAGCATATGGCCGTTTACCGATCGACCTCGAGCTGCAGTCGCTCAAGAAGAGTGGGGAGATGAAGATGGAATGAATAATGGCGGTGAGGAGGGTCACGATGAAGCTGCTTATGAACCTAACGATGAAGAAAAGGCTGAAGAAGAGAATACCAATAAAGGTGACGAAAATCTAGAAGAAGAAGAGGACCAAGTTGAAGAGAATCCAATTTGTGATTTAAATGAAAATTTATTTACCATCAAAAAAGTTGAACCGCAAATTCAAACACCGCCGCAATTATCACCACGAAGTCTTCCGCCAATGACTATAGATATTACATCTGACGATGATAATATTGACTGCGTTCCACCTATTACCGTCAAGGTAGGAACTTGGATTGAGTTTGTACGCAAAGTTAAAAAACACAAGCGAGCTTCAACTGTCACAGGAATAGTGGATGATTATAGACTAAATCCGGCGAGATGTATGTCTAAGATCATGATGCCAGACTTGAAAAAGGTCGTCCTTGACCTCAGTTGCGAGGTCACCCAAAGAGACGATGATGATGAACCAAATGAAGTTATGATGTTACGAAAACACTTTGACGCCTTACGCTACGTATTTTTTAAGAAGAATAATAGTCAACAAATGACGACGCCTCAGGCATTCTTTAAATCAAAGGTTGATTTCGAACTGGTCATGAATGGCTGCAAGTTTCTTATAGTGAGTCGTGCCGATGAGGAGATTATCATCGGATTTGGTGGCGCTATTTCCAATCTCTTCATAAAGCAACTGACAGCTGAGGTTGTAAAGGATTTCCGCAAACTGACCCTTGTTGAAGCCGATCTCGCAGCAGCGCTGGCTATCCAAAGAAGTGGCTTCGAGGAGATCATTCTCTGGAGTGTTTACGAAACATCCCCAGCTAAGCCTAACCTTGGACTCTTTCTTCGTAAATGCGTAAATTTACAGAACTTGGTATGCTATATTGAAGTGAGTGTTGTCGATGAAGTGGAGCAGGAGGACGAGGACAACACTGGAGAGGACCTACCTTGTATTGATCTCGAGGAAGACTTGACATCTGGAAACCATCTGGTCAGGATGGCAGTATGTGGCCTGAAATTGGTCGTCAGCCCATTTTCAAGCATGGAAAATCTTGTAAAATCTAACCTCACAGAATTATACACCGGTGTGTGTTATTGGAGTAAAGAAATATTTGAGAAATTCCACATCATATTCCCCATTTTACGCAAGGTTCAATTCAGATTTTCTTCTCGTCAAATCGAGCACAAATTCGAATTATTTGAAAATACAGATGAAGAATGCAGCAGTGACGGCGCTGGCAATCGGAAAAGGCGGAAGAGAATTAAAGTTGTACCACTAATTTCCGTCCCCACGGTTCAACTTATGGCCAATGTTATCAAAATCAAGTCCATTGAATGGATCCGCGTGGCCGAATTAAAATGGCCATCACCAGGAGAGTGGAGGAATGAGAATGAAAAACACGAAGTCCTAGAGTTTTTCAAACAAGCTGACTTTTTAACCGAGCCAGACCTCCCGAAGTCCCGTGACTTTCTTTTGACAAAGGACTCCAGAACTGGGAAATGGAGTGGTAAAGCTTTCCATGGGCGCGAAGCTGAGCATCCCGATAACGAGAGGTAACATAAATTTATAACATTTACGTTTAACAAGGATTGATTATGTATGTGTCTCACTCATAGATACGATACCGAAATGGATAGAATGGAATATGACAATTTCCGGCTCAAAAACATCTTCAGAGAATTCGAAGATTATGAAAATTATAATCCATAAAGGTTCCCATCATAATTCATATCCCATTTTTTATTGAATATTATTAATCTTGGAAGTCAAATCAGTTCAAGTCATGTTTATCTATTCAAGCTAATATCCAACTGAACCTATGTATTTGTAGCGAATATTAGTGATTAGTAATTACCATTCATTCAATTTATTAATTATATTAATTTAAGAATATTAATAATTAGCAATTACAGATACTCGTGTAGCGCCCGTAGACTTTTTTGAATAGGCGAGTCACATAATGTGACTGATGTAATTTAATGCCCATAACAAAAATCTGGTATAAATAAAAATTGCAAATCAAGATATAGTCACGATAAGATAATAAAGTGCGAACGTGCCGTTATTCACACAAATACAGTATACTTACATAGGTTGATTGGTTCCAGCCGTTGCGCTTGCATATCGAATTAATAACAAATCAATAATGTCTGATTTAGTCGTTACGTTTTTAAAAGTCTTGCTCCTACTGAAATATTGTAATTGCTTGACACGAATCACATACCCCACGGCCAGGCGAGACGGCACTGTTGCTGACAACTATCATGGAGTTGAGGTTAGCATTTGGTAGAAAGTTGAACTATTATTAATTATTAATATAAGATAGTTTTTCTAAAACAATGAATTTACATTTACAGATTCCGGACCCATATCGTCACTTGGAGGAACTCGAATCTGATGAAACGCTAGAATTTGTCAATAATCAAAACGCTTTATCAAAACAGTTTCTTGATTCTTTGCCAAATCGAGCCGTAATAATGGAAAGATTAACTACACTCGTAAATTATGAGAGATTTGGTGCACCTTCAAAACAAAATGGGAATAATTACTTTCATTTCTACAATAGTGGGTTACAGGGACACGAGTAAGTTTACATTAAATCCAAACTCTATAAAAACTTAAAGATTTTTAAATGCTTATTTGCAGCGTGCTAATAAAATTTATCAACATATCTGACCCTGGATCATCTACTGTTATCCTAGACCCCAATGCGCTCTCCGAAGACGGATCCATTTCACTATACCCTTATTATCAATCATACTCTCCAGACGGGACAAAGTTTGTCTACGCCCTCGCCACAAAAGGGTCGGATTGGTTGAGTGGTAGACTTCTGAATGTCGAAACAGGAGAAGATGATTCCGATATTTTGCAGTTTATCAAGTGGCCGGAATTCTCATTCTCAAAGTGGAGTGATGGGATTTTCTATTCGGTTATATAACTATTTAAAAAAATATCAACGAATATCAGGAATAAATTGAAACATGTATATAATTTCAAACATCTACAGCGATTTCCATTACGAGATGATGAACAACCGATAACAACGCATGCACAAATTTACTACCATACTTTAGGAAAAGGACAAAATGAGGATATATTCATTTATCAGAATTATGAATATCCAGAGTGGTTTCTGTATGCCTATATCTTTTCTGAACAATTCCACTATACGAATTATTTAACAAATTCAATTACTTGTGTGCATACAGGAAGGCAGAAGTATCTCATTGTGGAGAATATTTGATAATAACGCCACAACCGGATTTCAAGTCAAATTCAATTCTTCTCGCAGATCTTCACGCATTTAATGAAAACATTACCACCACAATTGACAAGTTTATCCCGGTATTCTCCGCCTTGGAAGAGGGTGCGCGATTTATCGTAAGTCTAAGAAAGGCCACTCAATTGTTATCACAGACCCCATTACTAATCATATTTTTAATAGTACATCACAAACATTAAACATCACTTTATCTTTTTGAGCGATTACACAGCCCCAAATTTCCAACTTATCCAAATCGATATGGATATCGAGAATGGGACTGTAGGAAATAAAACAATTCTTGTGGGTGAGCATTCCAAGAATATTTTGAAGTGGGTATCCCCTGTCGGCAGGTTAGACAAATTTTCACAAACTTGTGTACCTATCCCTAATTCAATTCAGCAACTAATAATTTACACTTTAGTGACACCCTTCTCCTCTGCTATTTTCAAGACGTCCTCCATAAACTTGAACTTCGTCACGCATCAAATGGTTCACTCCTCCAGGAAATCCAACTTCCGTTCCCCTCCGTTGTCACAGACTATTCAACATCTCACCAAAGTACAGAATTCTTTTTCAAGATAGAAAATCTAGTCAATCCTGGTCTTATTATGAGATGTGATTGTTCTTCGGAAACTACCACAACTCCTTGTCCCACATTTGAATGCACTTCTTGGAAAGTGATGTCTTTACCCTCCTCAATTGTAAATATGTCACGTTATGTAATGGAACAAGTTTTCTATCCGAGCAAAGATGGTACTCAGATACCCATGTTTGTAGGGCATGACAAGGTGAAACAATGTCATAATTAAATTTTTAAGCACTCAAAACTAATCCTCGTTTTACTTTAAGGACATTCCCTTAAATGGAGAAAATCCAGTGCTTCTTTACGGTTATGGTGGTTTTAATGTCGACGTACTTCCAACGTTCTCCCCCTTCAGTTTTACCTTCATCCAATATTTTGAAGGAATCTACGCCTCTGCAAATATTAGAGGAGGAGCGTAAGAAGAAGAAACAAAAATGTCATTCGAATTTATAACTTTCAGTTGGTATGAATAATTTTGTTCTCAATTAGTGAATACGGAGAACCATGGCACGCTTCTGGGTCATTGCTGCATAAGCAGAATTCTTTTGACGACTTCCAACACGCCGCAATGTTCCTCATTGCGCAAAATTACACAAAACCAGGCAAAATAGCAATTCAGGGCTCCTCTAATGGGGGCCTATTGGTGGCAACGTGTCTAAATCAGCGACCAGATTTGTTTGGCGTTGGTCTTCCAGATGTGGGGTATGATAACGATGTGTGATTCTATACATACCTGCCTATGCGGCGTTCCTTAAAAAGGATTGAACTTGACTTTCAGGCTGATGGATATGCTCCGATTTCAGCAATCTCCCATAGGATTTGCATGGTGTTCGGAATATGGCTGTTCCGATAATGCCACCCACTTCAACAACTTAATTAAATATTCACCTCTTCATAATATTGATCGGCTACAAATACAAGAAGGACAATTCCCATCCGTCTTAATAACCACAGCCTTCAATGATGACAGAGTATTACCTTGGAACAGTTACAAATATGCAGCAGAGCTACAGCATGCAGTTGGCCAAAGGAATACACAGGTAATATAAATCATCCTGCAGTTTAATGATACATTATATAAATAAAACTTTTTTAAGAAGTTAAAAATAAACGTTATTGGTGATATTAATTTAGACTAATCCACTTCTGCTCCGGGTCTCGTCAAATGCGGGTCATAGCGATGAAGGAACACCTTTGCCACAAAAGGTATTATAGTCACAGCCAGATTATAATTTATTTACCATTACATAAATTAATTTATTCAATTAGATTGAAGGCCATGCAGATTCCTACGCCTTCATATCATACCACCTACAGCATCTTGCCAACCCTGAATCCAATAACGCACCAACATTACACAATCGTTTGATTTCTTTATTTTTATTTTTAAACTTTATTACTCAATTATTAAGCAATATTGTATAAAATACATCTAAATTAAATGAATTTTTACCTGATGAATTATGGAACGTATAGAAGAACTATATAACAACAACATTGTACAGTACAATGTTGTTATTATAGTTCTACATAGCATACACCCCATGGTTCTCACCGGGGGGGGGGGGGGGGTTCAAAAAATTTGCAAATTGCTTTGCAAATTTTATCCTTGAGTGTGAGTCTTTCAGACTGCTCCCTTTAGAGAACTTTGGAAATTTATCCTGCTCCTAAAACAGTCCTCTCCTCTCTCATCTGCGTCATTTATGGAGGAGAAGTGTCAGAGTCTTTATTGACCAGATTGCTCAATTTAGAGAATTTTGTGCAAATTTATCCTTCTCCTCTCACCAAAAATATTTCTCATATTTCTGAAGGTGTCAACTAACGGTCAATCCTAATAGTTGAAGGGGTCGTAACCCTTCAGAACTTCAAGACAAATGCCAAGGGCTTTTTCACTATTGGAGGTAGAGCATAAATGAATTTATTCCACCATCAATCAAATTCGCCACGTAAATCAAATTATTCATTTTTTAATCCTTCCTTTGATACAAGGAACCTCCGTGACAGGAACATCAATAACATTGTAAAAGTACAATTTGTACTTTTACGATGAGCGGTGGTATACATTCCCACCGGCCAATGGTCTCGAGTGGGTGAAATTTTTTTCGCCCAAGGGTACCTGACCCAAAAAATCTAATTAAGCCCAAAGCGTAAAAGTTGAATAAAGTTGTACTGATTGGATAAGATAAGAGCAAAGAAGCATTGCAGTTGTTTGATACTGCAATGGGTAAAGATAATTGTAGTTTTATTCGCGATATTGGTGCCAACAATATCGGGCCCAAATCGCGCGCCACGGGAGTGTTATATCCGAATCTCCGAAATTAAAGGCAACCTATTCGATAACGTTAGCCCGCGCGAATTTTTCGAAACACAGGTAAGATAAATTCCAGAAAGTTCTATTATACATTAACTCAGGATTGCAATTACAGGGAGTCGGATCTCCCAGTGGGTACCCCATGATAGCAGTTAAAGCTTTCTTTTGGAGGGGAATGAAAGAAGGAACGCAGGCGGAGATAATAGGAATAATTTCCTACCAGAACGAAGTGCTAAACAATGATGGGTTTCATGTCGTCGGAGGTACACAAACAAGGTTCCTAATTTACAAAATGATTACAATTATAGGGTCGCAAGTCGGTGAAAAAACCATAGCGTGGAACGAACCCGGAAAAGGTGCACATATTTTGCAAGGTACTTAGGAATTCCTATTTTTAACATTTGCATTTACTAACGTACTTGAATATTGTAGGATCTTCAGGCTTACAAAGCCTTTCGACTTTTATGCGAAAAGACAAGAACGACAGTCCTAATTTTATTCTCCTCACACACGCTGAGGTGACGCATTTGACTGAATTGGCCTACATCAAGTTCGCAGCAACAGGACCAGGGAAGAACAAACCTGTTACAGTAACCAAAGAAATACAAAGAATTTTAAGGGAAACAACGGTTGATGCCGTCGGGTTCAAGAGGGCCGAGGGACACGTCACTTGATTCTGTACCGGTGGTGGACAGAATCGTAGAAAAATTGCAACAAGAAGCAAAATATGTCCTCCGAGCATATAATCCTGCGGAGTTGGAGGTGAGTCTGCAGTCCGCCACAACTAGTACAAATCAGGGACCAAGCTCCACACGCAGCACTGCTCCCTCCTGCTTGGGGTTAGCAGGTAAAGCAACCACATCATCGTCAACTTCGTCGTCATCATCAATCACCACCACAATTCAGAAATTGTGCACTTCAATCTCCAGATGCACCGTCAGCTTGGAAGGTTTTCTCGATCATGGAAGCTGACCAAAGCTACCCCTCACAAGCCTACTTCTTGCGAATGCGGATTAGAAATAATGAAGACAGATATATCCTCAACTTCAGCCTACGCTAGCTGCAGTGCCGGCAGCAGCTCTGCTTCTGCCACCGCAGAGACGGAAGAACAATGCCTCGAAAAATCTATGGATAAGGAGATCAACGTGATAATTTCAACACCATACGAGGGGTCCGACGACGGAAATTTGAAGGAAATAGAAGCAGCTAGGAAGTAGAAACCACAAATTAAATAATGAAGGGTATTACACTTTTGGAGGTCAGTTCCGTTTCCGCAGTTCCGTCAAATATAACTCGTACAAATTCAGTTAAAATTTTTATTTTATTTTAGGTACTCAAGTAATGCAAGTAATGCAAGCAATACGTGGAATGAAGCTGGGACTGGTTCAAGCATGCTATCTGGAACTTCTACTAGCGGACTTATACCAACCGCGGAAGAAACGATCCAGTAGACATTGTCGTCACCGCCGGTGACGACATGTGCACGCATAATTTCATACATTCAGATTTGTAATTTTATACAATATAATCTTACTTTTTACTTAATTATTGTGGTGACCACCACACCTCATCACCACCTTCTCCGATCTCTAACCAAATAGTCCAGTGTAGCCTGCCGCGGTCGCGGCGACAACCACGAAGCTGCACGAGTCAGCCATCAGTCGTAATCCAGAGGGACTCATACACACAAGTCTCCCAGACACACTCCCAATAATACGTCAATTCCTGGAGGTCCAAGCAGTTGCTTCGTCGCTTCGCTCCCTCCACCAACACATATATTTATTTAAAAAATATTTCTTGTCAAAATTGCTACGAGAGAACCACATTACAAAATACATTTATACATAAGTAAAATTTTTGTGTTCGTAACCAACCCACATCCCAGCTTATTACAGATTTCAGTCAATATTCACTTTTAGCAAGACTTAACACAGA